>CAUYQV010007976.1:0-50506 GCA_963574575.1 Galagoides demidoff
GAGTCTCCTGCCTCCGCCTCCCAAGTAGCTGGGACCACAGGCGCCCGCCACAACGCCTGGCCATTTTTTGGTTGCAGCCATCATTGTTGTTTGGCGGGCCCGGGCTGGGGATTTGAACCCGCCACCTTAGGTGTATGTGGCTGGCGCCTTAACCGATTGAGCCACAGGCGCCGAGCCGAGAGAAAATAGTTTTTAAAAAAAGTGCTCGAATCTGACCTTACATATAGGTACGAAATGAGTTAATTAACTTCTTAAAGGGCGGAACTGATTTATGGGATCAAATTCTGTCAGTGTCACTGTTGATGCTGTCGGGCTTCCCTCGGTATTCTGCACTTCGTTAGTGGAAATGACGCGCTGCACTTCGGTCTGAGAAGCTGTAACATGTCCTTACCTGTCCTTTTCTTGTGCTCCCTCAAATTAATTCTATTTATAGTGCACGTGAACTTTTTCAGTGAGTATGTTGCGATGACAGTGCTGATTTCCTTGAGCGGACCCAAGTCAAAGCCCCGGGAGCGCCCTGTGTCTGGCAGCTGCGGGAGCTGCTGCAGAGCCGGCTCTGGGAGGGGAGGGCTGCGGCCCCCTGCTCCGCCCGCCGCCCCCTGCTCCGCCCGCCACCCTCTGCTCCGCCGCCTCTGCCACGTGTGCTGTTTTCTCTTCCAGGTAATCTCATTCCAAGACATCAGGAACTGTTTTATAAAAATCCTGTGTTTGCTGGAGTAAGGCTGCCTGAAATCAAGGAAACAGCCCCTCTTGAAAAGCGCTACCCTAAACTCCCTGAAGTGGTCATAGACTTAGCGAAGGTAAGCCTAGTTCATCTTTACACTTTCTGACAGGACTTGGTGTTCTCTTGTTTCATGTCTAGTAGATCTTGTAGGTCAACAGTTTCCTCTGATAATTTTAAGTTTTATACATTTAGAAAGAATTTAAACAATTTTGTAGCGGTAACTTCAGAGGTAGAGGCCTGAACATTTTACCTGTTTTTAAAACTCATTAAGAAACTCCTTAGCACATTTTGAATGTGAAAACGTCATCTAAACATACAAAAAACATTCGATGTTTTTAATGTTTAACATTTAAATGTAAGCCTTGTAAAGGTGGAAAAAGACAAAAAGTAGGATTGGAAAAAAAAAGAGGCCAGTGTGGTGACTGATGCCTGTAATCCCAGCACGCTGGGAGGCAAAGGCAGGAGGATTGCTTGAGCTCAGGAGTTTCAGGACAGCTGGAGCAAAAGTGAGACCCCGTCTTTACTCAAAGTAGAAAAACTTAGCTGGCCATTGTGGTCATCTGTAGTCCCAGCCACTCAGGAGGCTTGAACACAGGAGTTTGAGGTTGCTGTTAGCTATGGTAAGGCCATAGCACTCTGGCCTGGAACAACAGAGAGAGGCAGTGTCAGAAGTGCTTTTGCTCAGCCACTGGGTTTGCTGAAGCTAATTTATAAATTACTAATACTTTTATATTTGAGGTAAATGTTAGGGAGATTCTCACCAGATCAAGTTGTCTCTAAAAGATGACCTTTCGGAATTACTAGCTCAAAAAGTTCTCATTATCAGCTGGATGCAGTGGTATGTGCCTGCATACCCAGCTACTGGGGAGGCCTAGGCAGAAGGATCGCTTGAAGCTGGGAGGTTGAGGCTGTAGTGCAGTATGATTGGACCTGCAAATAGCTGCTGCACTGCAGCCCAGGCACATAGTGAGATCCTATCACCTAAAAAAAGTTCTTACTAATCAGGATGGTCCAGGGCATTGATAAAATAAGTGCCTCTAAAATGCCAGGACCTTCTGACATTTACCCAAAGTGTCTTTTCTGCTTTTTAAAAATTCTTTAACTCATTGCTTTATTTATCTATTTACTTACTTATTTTGGTCACCCTTGGTACAGTGCTGTGGCATCTTAGCTCACAGCAACCTCAGACTTTTGGGCTCAAGCGATCCTCTTGCTTCAGTCTCCCAAGTAGCTGGGACTACAGATGCCCAGCACGACACACAGCTATTTTTTTAGAGACTGGGTCTCACTCTGGCTCAGGCTGGTCTCGAACCAACCTGTGAGTTCAGGCAATCTACCCACCTCAGCCTCCCAAGAGCTGGTATTATAGGCATGAGCCACTGTGCCCAGCCCCTAACTTATTGTTTTAAAGTTTAGTAAGCTTATTACTAATTATAACAAGTTGTCAGGACAATGTATTTCCAATTTTCTGTGTAATCTTCTAACAGATATAAATAACTTTCCATATTGCTGGACCTTTTTGAATGTTTTATTATAGAAAAGTTCAAATATATAAAAGAAAGCGCAGAAGATAGTAACGAACCCTCATATACTAACCATCTAGTTTCTACAGCTATCAACCTTTGATAATCTTGTTTATTATATCCATACTCCCTTCAACTTTTTGATTACTTTGGGGTTTTTTTGTTTGTTGGGGGGGGACAGAGTCTCAAGTTGTCCCCCTGGGTAGAGTGCTATGACATCATAGCTCACAGCAACCTGTAACTCTTGGGCTCAAGTGATCCTCTTGCCTCAGTTTTTCTATTTTTTTCATAGAGATAGGGTCTCACTTTTGCTCAGGCTAGTCTCGAACTCCTGAGCTCAAGCAATCCACCCATCTCAGCCTCCCAAAGAGCTAGGATTATAGACCTGACCCACCACGCCTGACCTTTTGGATTACTTTGAAACAAATGGCAGACATTTTATTATTTCATTTATAAATAGTAAATTATACATAGAGCTTTTCTTATTTATTGAAAGCTACTAATTGAGTCCCTTCTATTGTACTGGCTTTGAGGAATTTCAGTGAAACAGAAAAAGACCCTGCATTAAAATAGAATCATCTGGATGGCTCCTGTGGCTCAGTGAGTAGGGCGCTGGTCCCATATACCAATGGTGGCGAGTTTGAACCCAACCCCGGCCAAACTGCAACAGAAAAATAGCTGGGCGTTGTGGTGGGCACCTGCAGTCCCAGCCACTTGGTAGGCTGAGGCAAGAGAATCACCTAAGCCCCAGAGCTGGAGGTTGCTATGAGCTGTGATGCCACAGCACTCTACCAAGGGCAACAAAGTGAGAGTCTGTCTCTAAATAAATAAATAAATAAAATAGAACCATCTGAGTAAGCATCTAGGACAGTAGTAAGCATGAAGCAGGTTCTTCCCCTACCTGTCTACAATGGCTTTAAGTTTTGAAAATTCACAGTAATCCCTTAATATCATAAAATACCTAAACAGCATTGAAAGCTTCACTGATTTTCATATAATTTCTTTTTATTGTTTGAATTAGGACCAAATGAAGTCTATAGATCACAACTGGTTGATATGCCTTTTCTGTTTCTTTTTTTTTTTTGCAGTTTTTGGCTGGGGCTGGGTTTGAACCTGCCACCTCCGGCATATGGGGCCAGTGCCCTACTCCTTTGAGCCACAGGCACTGCCTTGGTCTGTTTCTTTTTTTTTTTTGAGACAGAGCCTCAAGCTATCCCGCTGGGTAGAGTGCCATGGCATCACAGCTCATAGCAACCTCTAACTCCTGGGCTCAAGCGAGTCTCCTGCCTCTGCCTCCCAAGTCGCTGGGACCACAGGCACCCACCACAATGCCCGGCCATTTTTTGGTTGCAGCCATCACTGTTGTTTGGCGGGCCCGGGCTGGGGATTCGAACCCACCACCTTAGGTGTACGTGGTTGGCGTCTTAGCCGATTGAGCCACAGGCGCCGAGGCCGATATGCCTTTTCAAACTTAATTTGTAAGCTTCTTTTCATCTTTTTTGTTTAATCTTTGTAATTTATTTGTCGAAAAGCTAAATCATTTTTCCCGTAGAATTTTCCACATAACAGAGTGTACATGTCCTTTTCTGTCTTATATTTCTTAGAAGCTCATAGTAGAGCTAGAGTTTGATCAGGATTGAGTTGTTTTTTGATAGTACTCTTTCATAGAAGGTTTGTATAGTTCCATCTGTGATATTAGCAATCTTGATGGTCATTGTCTAGATTTGTGCTTTATTAGACGTGTAAAACTCATTGCCAGTAAAGAGGAATTTTCTATCTTTCTGTATTTACGAATTCAAGTGTAGGCCGTTTGTCTTTGATATGAACTATACATGTCCTTGATTTTTCAGAAATGCTTACATACTGACCCAGACAAAAGACCCTTCTGTGCTGAGCTCCTACACCATGACTTTTTTCAATTGGATGGATTTGCTGAGAGGTATGATACTGACCCACGCATTTCAAGTTGTACCAACCTGGGCTTAATGCGAGGTTTCCCTAACAGTTACTGGCTGTTTTTCTGTTGCCACCTACATTGCAGGATCTCAAATGTCGACCACCATCCCTGTATCTGCCCTTAGCAGCCATTAGTGCCCGGGGAGGGGGGCCCACATGCACTCACTAGAGCTCCCACCCAGGTCAGGAAGCACTCACTTCATGCTTCTCCTCCTGTCTCCCTGCGGTGATGTCTACCACTCAGGTCACTGATCTCTCTGTGGCTAACAACTGTGTGACGTCATCATCTTGGGTGCCCCTGCAGTTACAAAGCTGCCGTCACCTGTCGCTGCCAAGCTCACAGCACACCGAGTCCTGTGGTGCCGCTGACACTGCTGCTGTGCTGGAGAACACGGGTACAACAGACCTGTGGGTGCCTGAGCTGCTGGGCCATCCTTTATGGTGCACCAGCTGTGGCTCAGTGCAGCCGACAAAACCAAAGCTAGTGAGCCGAGTGGCAGCGACCCGTAGCTTAGTGAAAGACAGCTAGATTCTCATATTTGCTTCTGTATTCAATTAGTTGTAACATGTTGTTTTGGCTAAAGTATGTGGAAAAAACTCTGTTCTCACACAAATATGTAGTTGGGAAACAAAAGGATATTTTAATAGTCTATTTAGAGACTTAGTCGGTATTCTTTTTTTTTTTGAGACAGAGCCTCAAGCTATCGCCCTGGGTAGAGTGCTGAGGCATCATAGCTGACAGCAACCTCCAATTCCAGGGCTTAAGTGATTCTCTTGCCTCAGCCTCCCAAGTAGCTGGGACTACAGGTCGCACAATACCCAGCTATTTTTTGGTTATAGTTGTCATTGTTTGGCAGGCCCGGGCCAGATTCATACCCACTAGCTCTGGTGCATATGGCTGGTGCCTTAGCCACTTGAGCTACAGGTGCCGAGCCTTTGTCGGTATTCTTCTTTGATTCTATTCCTCCTTAACTGATATTTGCAGTTTCCTAAAGATTGCACTGTAGAATCTGAAACCTTATCAAGGAAGTTCTCTTCCTCCGTGACATTAAAATCAAATTGTCTATCTTGCCTCTTAAATGGACCTTTTACTCACTCATGCATTTGTAACAGCATGCTTTAGGCTTTTGGAAAATACTGATTTGCTAGGGTATGCAGATCTTAAAAATGTTGACATATTTCATTGTACAGTATCAAAAAGTTAGACTGGCCATGGTGGCACACACCTGTAATCCTAGAACTTTGGGAGACCAAGTAGGTGAATTGCCTGACCTCAGGAGTTTGAGATCAGTCTGAGCAAGAGCAAGACCCATCTCTAAAAATAGGTGGGTGCTGTGGCAGGTGCCTGTAGTCCCCGGTCCTTGGGAGGCTGAGACAAGAGGATCAATTGAGCCCAGGAGTCTGAGGTTGCTGTGAGCTATGAGGCCATGGCATTCTATCAAGAGGAGCAAATTAAGACTCTGTCTCAAAAAAAAAAAAAAATCAGAAAAGTCTGTAAGTATTGAAAAACTACTAAGCTCACACTTGCACAGAATTCTAAGTTTTGTATAAAGTTTGAATCCTCATCATTGACACAAATATTATCAGTTATTTTCTTTGAAGTGACAAGCTCACATTGTTTACTTGTTAAAAGAAGATGGCTGCAAAAATAACCTCATTCTGAATAACTGTCCGTCTTCTGGCCTTTTGTTCCAGGACGCAAGTGTCTGGCTCTGTCTGTGTCTCAGTCTCGCAGTGCTTTCTAGAGACGGACTGGGCACTTGGCTTGGCACAGGCGCTCTGTGCATGTGTTTTGTCATGTGCAGTGTGAAGAGATGTGCTCCAGGGTTTGGCTTTAGTAAAGTTAATGTGTAAAAAAGTGTTTTACCAGAGACATTCTTACTGAAACTGCTTTTTTTTTTTTTAACTGAACATGTGTGGCTGTGAACAAAACAATGGCTGCCTAAACCTTCTGGTGCAGTTTTACTCATCGTTGCTTCTGTGCCGCCAAGGCAAATGTTCACATGGTGAAAAAGACACCTTCATATTAAAGTCAAAGTGTCTTTGACCTTGTCAACCCTGCAAAGGTCTTAGGAATTGCTGAATGTCTACAGACCACCCTTTCAGAATTGCTGATTGAAGACCAGGTGTTCACGCCTGTAATCCCAGCACTCTGGGAGGCGGAGGTGGGTGGATTGTCTGAGCTCACAGGTTCTACCAGTCTGAGCCAGAGTGAGACCCTGTCTCTAAAAATAGTTGGGTGTTGTGGCAAGTGCCCGTAGTCCCAGCTACTTGGGAGGCTGAGGCAAGAGGATCGCTTGAGCTCCTGAGTGTGAAGTTGCTGTGAGCTATGATGCCACAGCACTGTACAGAGGGCAACAAAGTAAGACTGTCTCAAAAACAAAAACAATTGCTGATCTAGGCCATGGATTTTCTCATTTTTAATAAAATAGTCTAGTTTAACACTCAATTTTTAAAAAAATGAATATCTTAGAAATCAATTTTTTTCTTGGTTTATTTGTCTCATACCACTTCATTTTATTGACAAATATATATGTATATATTTTTATGTAGGTTTTCTCAGGAACTACAGTTAAAAGTACAGAAAGATGCCAAAAATATTTCTTTATCTAAAAAATCGCAAAATAGAAAGAAGGAAAAAGAGAAGGATGATTCCTTAAGTGAAGAAAGAAAAACACTTGTAGTTCAGGTAAATTTTCATATTTAAATTTTAAATTCAGCCTCGGCACCTGTAGCTCAGCAGCTAGGGTGCCAGCCACATGCACTGCCTGTAGTCCCAGCTACTTGGGAGGCTGAGGCAAGAGGATCACTTAAGCCCAAGAGTTTGAGGTCACTGTGAGCTATGACACCATGGCACTCTACTGAGGGTGACATAGTGAGACTGTCTCAAAAAAAAAAATTAATTAAATACACTTATTTTCCTACTTTTTTGAGAAAAAAATGAAGACTTTATATTATATAGAGTTTACTAAGTGGTGAACAAGTTGTTAACTTTTAGCCTAGTTGTATATATGTGTCTTCTCTATAGATATTACTTGTTTAAAAACTGAACATTTGGTATTTGGAGATCCTATTATACGCCACGCTGTGTGGTAGTTCTTGTTAGGAAACTGCACCCATCCAGGAGCACCCAGACGTGTGTGCGCACATACGTCCATACGTCCTGATGCCCCTGGATGGTGGGGGTTTGTTTGGAGACAAACCCTGGCTCTGTCACCTAGACTGGAGTGTAATGGTCTCATCATGGCAGAGATACCCCCTTTCTTCCTTAAATGATATGAGTGAAAATTATTGGTTTTAGAATTTTACGTAAAGTAGAATTTTTGAAAATTGAGATTTGGATATTTAATTTAGGTTTGCTTTTCCTGGTAAATTTCCCAGGCACCATCATGATGAGGAAATTTAAGTTCACCACCAACCCACTCCAATTAAGTGAACCAAAAGAAGAAAAAGTTCCCAACTTTGTATTCCCTGACTCTGATTCTACAAGAACAAAAGTGGCATTCTTGATTCCTGTGCTGTTTGCATTTTCATTCTTTTTGTATTTCCCAATAACTGTCTAAGAATCTTGAATTTTAATTTCCTAAGTTTCATAAAGAGCATGGGAAGGCCAGGTGTGGTGGCTCACACCTGGATTCCCAGCAATTGGGGAGGCCAAAGTTGGAGAATCATTTAAGGCCAGAGTTTAAGGCCAGTCTGAGCAGCCCAGTGAGACCCTATCTCCACAAACAAGAGAGAAAATTAGCCCAGCACAGTGGGGCTTACGTGTTAGCTCAGCTGCTTGGGAGGAGGAAGCAGTGGGTTTGCTGGAGCTAGGAATTGGAGGCTGTAGTGAGCTATAATGAGACAGTACATGCCAGTCTGGGCAGCAGAGTCTCTCAAAAAGCCTCACACACACACACAGAAATAATGAATTTTTAAAAATAAAAATAAAATGTCACAAAAATGTGATAGCTATGAAATTCTGTTCTACCTAACAAGCATTTTATAGGAAGAGGTGACTTTTTATTCTCCTCAGGTCACTAACCTTATTGAATTATTTTTTTAATGGTCAGGATACCAATGCTGATCCCAAAATTAAGGATTATAAAGTTTTTAAAATGAAAGGGCCAAAAATTGATGGAGAAAAAGTTGAAAAAGGCAATAGAGCTTCAAATGCCAGCTGTCTCCATGACAACGGGACAAGCTATGTCAAACCAGTGCCTTCAACAAGCCTCAGAGACTGCAGCAACGTCACCGCGGGTCACACACGGCACCCGGGCACGGCGATCCCCCCCCTCACACACAATCTCTCTGCAGTTGTTCCCACTATTAATTCTGCAATGGGGACTATACCAGCAGTTCAAAGTTACAGGTATGAATTAAGAAAAGAAGGCCAAAAGACTGCGTAAGGAATTATCTGCGAGTTGCAAGCGTTTGTCAATCTGTCCACATTGCTTTACTTTCAGAACTCCAGACTCTGTTCATCCTCGTCACTCGTTTCAAAGGACTTTGTGGCTGCACTTGGTAAAAAAGTCCACCCAAGTCCTCTGAAAGTAGGGTTGTGCTGTTTAAGGTCAATGGAAGCTACAGCTGCACTGCTTGATAATGTAAAATAAGGTTGTCGTAATATTAATAAAAGAGACCAGTGATCTTGGGCAGGTCGCTGCTGTGTGTGCTAGCTGTGAGCAGTTAGCGGTACAAAGAAGCTCCTTTGGGGAATTTTGAAGTAATCTGTTTGGTAAGAGGTTGGAGGCTGGTGGGAGGCAGGCAGGCAGTGATACAGGACAGAATGTCTTAGCAAATTTATGTGTGTTGTATTTTTGAGAATAGGCAGATTAAATCCTGATTAAATCACATGCCACCTGGCGCTATGTCATTTGGTTTTGTGCTTGACAAAATAGTTATTGCTGATTCTAACCTACGTTTCTTTTTATTTTTCTTACAGGGTGGATGAGAAAACAAAGAAGTATTGTATTCCATTTGTCAAACCAAATAAACATTCCCCATCAGGCATTTATAATGTTAATGTGAACACATCAGTAAGTAAACTGTTCTCAGTGATAACAGAGCACAGCTGCTATTCAGTTTTAGACTTTTATTAATATCAAATATGATAGTGAAGAACTGACAATTTTATTCAGAGACATATTATGCATATATCATCCCGGCCTGCCATAGTCATAAATGTGAAATTCAGAAAGTTTAAATAAGTTTTATTTCTGAAAATTTAAATACATTATTACATATTAGTAACAACATCTGCTTTATTTTTTTGAGGAACATAGTAAACTTTCTTAACTTGGTGCTTGCTGACCAGTTCTTCTTTAGATCCAATTTCTATTTGTTCTTCTTTGGAAGAAGTGATCAAGAAAGGAGGTAAAGATGAATGGGGGCAAGGCCCATGGGAGTCTTTCCTTAAGGACAATGAACACAGGCAGACCTCAGCCTGGACTCTGTCCCACTCTTGACTGAAGACTAGTACCTCTGTCGGACGCTTTGTGCCCTAATGTTGAGATATGAATATATTATTATTATAAACATGTGTTTTATTTATGACCCTTTGAATGTATAAATCTGATAGTTTGACTTCATTTTTATTTGTTTTTTAGTTTTATTTATTTAATTATTTTTTTTGAGGCAGAGTCTCCCTCTGTCATTCTGGGTAGAGTGCCATAACATCTTAGCTCATAGCAACCTCAAACTCTTGGACTCAAGCGATCCTCTTGCCTCAGCCTCCCAAGTAGCTGGGATGACAGGTGCCTGCCATAATGCCTGGCTAGTGTTTTTAGAGATGGCGGTCTCACTGTTGCTCAGGCTGGTCTCGAACTCCTGAGCTCAGGAGATCCACCTGCCTCAGCCTCCCAGAGTGCTAGGATTATAGTTGTGAGCCATCATACCCATTCAGAACTCATTTTTTAATTTTATTTTTTGTATTTGCAGATAGTTTTTCTGAACTAATAATTTTACATTATAGCTGATTTGAACCAAGAGCCTTTAGTACTTCTATTCAAAGAGTAAGCAGAGGCTTGGTGCCCATAGCACAGTGGTTACGGTGTCGGCCTCATACACCGAGGCTGGTGGGTTGGAGCCTGGGCTAAACAACAATGATAACTGCAACAAAAAATAGCCGGGCATTGTGGTGGGCACCTGTAGTCCCAGGTACTTAGGAGGCTGAGGCAAGAGAATTGCTTAAGCCCAGGAGTTTGAGGTTGCTGTGAGCTGTGACACCATGGCACTCTACCAAGGGTGGCATAGTGAGATTCTGTCTCAAAATAAAATAAAATTAAATTAAATAAAAAGCAGAAACATCTAAAAGAAAGAATTCAAAAGCTCAAGGCATTGTGGAACCTCAGTGGCTTAAGGTTGTCATTCATTATACATGTGCTTATGTGTATTTCATCATGACATGTGGGTTTTTTAAGCAAATCACATAATCTCTCTCTGTGTCACTTGTTTTGAAAATGTGAAAAATGTGGTTTCTGTGATTCTTACATGAAAAAGATTGGGGAAGGTTTTAAATGCGTAAAGATGTAGAGTTTGAGCGCTACCGCTGTCCTCGCTTTGTTATTTTTTTCTGACTTTACTATGAAGTAATAGTACTCAGAAAGGTTAGGGAAATAATTGGAATTATAATTCTTTACTTAATGAACTGTATTCCTAGGAAGATATTATTATATGCTAATTCTGAGGAGCAAGACCAGGACAAATTTGGAAAAATGAATAAAAAGATTATATTAGAAAATTTAAAAGCAAGTTTGGAGAAGATGAGATACATATGTGAAAATGAACCGTTCAAAGTTAATGTCGACCACCGCGGCTATTTGCTGAGAAGCCTAGGAAGTGTTGTGGGGCCCGGCCTTGCTGGCATTTTCAACCTTTAACTCCTTTCTAGGACTCATGTTGATGATTGGCAGAAGGAGAAAGTCAGACCAGTTAAATGATCTACTTGTTAGCAATTTTAGTTAACTTAAAGAGGGAGAGGTTTGAAGTAATTCTATGAAATTGTCTTCTGTGTGATCAATGTCCTTCAACTTTTAAATTATTCTCTAGACCTCCAATTTCTCAAGGTTTAGGATGTGGACATAGAAATTACAGAAGGGGAAGCCTACTTAACCTGGAAGCTAATTCATGTTAACCATTCTGATGATATTAGGTCTCCACTGAAAAGAACCTTTTCCAGGCAAATAAGAAAAGAAGGGAATACTCCAAGACAGATGTCCGTCTGCCCGAACTGAACTACAACCATCTCCCTGAGCTCAGAGCCTTGGAAGGCATAAGTACGTTCACAATGCTTTTACTTCCTGTAGCTATTTTTTTGTTTACACATTTACTTGTTTTTATAGCCCCTTTGTTTAAAATGTACGTTAAATAAACAAACAGAATATCAAAAATAAAAACTCTTAATGAACTATACACACTTAAGTATATAAGCAATGCCAATAGCTGGTTCAATACCAACTTGATGTCAGCCTGCTTTCAGGCCCTGCATAATCAGTGCTGGCTGATTCATTGGAGATCCTATTTCCATTTATTCTTTTTTTGGAAGATGTAATCAAGAAAGGAGGTAAAGGTTAGTCGGGACAAGACCCATTGGAGTCTTTCCTTGGTGAACATGAAGAGAGACTTTCTTTAACTTCTCAGTTGAAGATCAGTACCTCTCTCTGATGTTCACATACCCATAACAACTCCATACTGAGGGATACATAGAAGATGTAAAAAACTAACAAAGCGTCTAATATTTTTGCTGTGTTTTTGGTCATTTTCATCCAGCTCGAAATTCCAGGCTAGTAAAGAAAGAGAACAAAATTCTTTCAGAATCTCGAATTCCTTCTCTGGCTGCTATTGACTTGCACACCCCCAGTCTCTCATCACATCAGGTACAGAAATACCTTTGTACATTGGGGGGACTTGGCTTTCTCTCATACTTGATGAAGTATTTTAGGGAAGGTTTTCCCTTAAGAACTGGCTGGACTTATTGGTGGGATCTGTGAAATTTTTTTTGCTGATTTTGTGTGTAATGAACAAGAATTCATGGGCAACACTTTGAAACTATGTACCCTATATCGTGGCCATCCAGTGTGCTTATAATTGATTAGTTATTTATGCCACTGTGGACTCTTAGATCCCTATTTTGTTCAGTGAAATATAATTAGTTGCAATCATTTATTTTTAAGCTTACATACAGTAAAATTCACTCCTTTTGGTATAAGTTTTAACAGATGCATAGAGTCTGTAACCATTAACTATAATCAAGATAAACTACAGGGTCATCCTTCTCCCTACAGAATCCTCTCTGTGCCTGCTCTTAGACCTTTGTAACTGCCAGTGTGTTCTTTATCCCAGTAGTTACCTCTTCCCAGAGCATCATATAAAGCGAATGAAACAGTTTAGGTAATTTTGAATCTGGCTTCTTTCTCTGACATGCCACCGGACATTCTTCCGTGTGATTGAATTTATCAATGGCAGGCTTCTTTCCATTGCTGAGTGGTATTCCCCTGTGTGGGCACACCATCTGTGTATCCATTTCCCAGACGAAGGACAGTTAGGTTGTTTGCAGGACTGAGGTTTTTGTTAATGCAGGCTTTTCTTCCTTCCCTCCCTCCTCCTTTCCCTCCCATCAGGTCTTGCTTTGTCACTCGGGTGGAAGGGCACTGGCAGCCTTCCTTTCTGGAGGCTTTCGGGGAGAATCCAACTCCAGGCTCACTTCAAGCTGTGACAGAACGGCAGAATTCAGTTGCAGCTGGTTGCAGGGCCAAGATCCCTGTTTTCTTGCTAGGTGTTGTTTCAGTGCCAAGAGGCCACTCAGCATTCCTTGATTCATGGCCCAATCCCTCCTTCTTCAAAGCCAGGAACAGTGGGTGAATCCTTCTGACACTTTGAATCTCTCTGACCGCTCCTCTGAGGTCCGCTCTGACCTCTGCTGTTACATCAGGGCCACCAAGACAATGTTTCAAGGCCAGCTGATTAGTAAGGTTAATTCTACGCACAAAGTCTCTTCATACACTACTGAACTGAGTTCGATTAACTGACCAGGGACAGGAATCTTGTGAGCCTCTCTTTACAGTTCTGCTGACTGCAGAGTGTTTAGACCATTAACATTTAACGTGACCCTTGATGTGTTTGGTTCTAACACTATTATTTTGTTATTTGTTTTTTGCCTATTCCTCTGTTTTTTTCTTTCTGGCCTTCTTTCGTTTTTGAATATTTTTAATATTGGTTTTGAGGTGATATCTCCCTATTTTTTTTTAAGTGATTGAACTAGGGATTAGAACATAAATAGCTAAACTTTCATCACCTCCATTTTACCACTTACTATTAGACACGGGAACCATGCGAACATACTCCCTGCCCCCATTCGGACTTTACTTCAGAACTATCAATTGTATCACATTCACAGACCTTGAAAACCTCACCACACATGGCATACTTTTCGGTTTACACAGTCATAAATGTTTTAAGTAATTTATGAGAAAAAAATTATTTTTCCGGTTGTTTACCATTTCTGCTGTCCTCTGATTTTTCCCCCTCGATACCAGTTTTCCTCTGGTATATTTTTTCTCTAGCCTGAAAACTCCCCTACATATTTCTTGCAGAGCAGTTCTGGTGCTGACAAATTCTCATAGTTTTCCCTTATTTGACAATGACTCTACCTTAATTCCTGAACTGTATTTTCACTGGATATGGAATTTGTATTGACAGGTATTTGTCTTTTTTTTTTTTTTCTTTTGCCTCAGCGGTATAGAGATGTTATTCCTCTGTCTGCTGATATTGTGATTCCTGGTGGGGGAGTTCTCAGGCGTTTGAATTTCTGTTCCCTGCTTCTAATGTTTCATTTTTCTCTAGCTGCTTTCAAGATTTAATCTTTATCTTTTGTTTTCATGAGCTTGAACATGATGTGTCTAGGCATGGTTTTCTTTGAGTTTATCTTCCTTGGGGTTTGCCAAGCTTTTGGAACCTGAGAACTTATATCTTTTACCAAATTGGGGGAGTTTCTGGTCATCGTTTCTTCAGGTATTTTTTCCTGCCACCGTCTATTTCTCCTCTCCTTCTGAGATTTTAATGATACCCATTAGAACTTTTGGTATTTTCTCACAGTTTCTTCTGTTTATTTTTTAAAAATATTTTTTCTTTCTATTCTTCAGATTGGATAATTTCTTTTTCATTTTTTTTTGTTTGTTTGTTTTGAGACAGTCTCACTATGTCATACTCTGTAGAGTACTCTGGTATCACAGCTCACAGCAACCTCAAACTCTTGGGCCTAAGTGATTCTCTTGCCTCAGCCTCCCAAGTAGCTGGGACCACAGGCACCCGCCACAATGCCTGGCTATTTTTTTTGTTACAGTTGTTTAGCTGGCCTGGGCCGGGTTCAAACCTGCCACCTTCAGTGTACATGGCTGGTGCCGTAATCACTGTGCTTCGGGCACCGAGCCTATTTTATTTTATTTTATTTATTTTTGTGAAACAGTCTCAGTCTGTCACCCTGGGTAGAGTGCCATGGTTATAGCTTACAGAAACCTCAAATTTTGGGGCTTGAGTGATCCTCTTGTCTCAGTCTCCCAATTAGCTGGACTACAGACTATAGCCTGGCTAGTATTTTCCATTTTTAGTACAGACAGAGTCTTTCTCTTGCTCAGGCTGGTCTTGAACTCCTGAGCTCATGCAATCCACCCACCTCAGCCTCCCAGAATGCCAGGATGACGAGCGCTGAGCTGTCCATTCATTTCAAGCATGTCTTCCCTTACTTCATGCAGCGTAGTTATACTGGCCGCTTTAAGGTCTTTATATGATGACTCCAGCAGGTTTTTGTTTGTATATTTTTATAATAAGTAGAAGAGGTGGGTTATAGTGGGCTTACACTGCCAGGCATATGAGAAGTGTCTTTTAATGTATGCATAAACTACGAGGTAAAGAATAATATCCCTTTACTTCATTCTTTTTCATGTGAACAACTGGAACTATGAATAGTTAATTCTAAACATCTGTATTTGAACAACTGGATCTCTGAGAGTTGTGAAGTGGAACTTCTACATTACTGGAAACTGACAATGCTTTGTTATTCATGTACAGGTCTCAGGCACACCCCTGTCGGATGGTTCGGAGCCTGACTTGCCTCGAATGGAACACCAGCACTGAGGGCCACTTTGCTCCCAAACTGGGTAGGTCTGGTTTCCCACATTTAAGGTGTGCAGGCTTTCATGGGAAATATTTGTGTCTTGCTGAAGACCAGATTTTTCAGCTGAAACATTCTCTGGTGATCGATCCCGTGAGAAAGAAGTCCTTATAGAGAAAGAGTGTGCCACTTAGAGAACCAGAAGTATTATCTGTTTCAGGGATGAAATCCTTCTCATAGAGCTCACATCTCTCAAACTAGTTTCTGGTGTTGTATTGGATATAGCAACATGAATTCAGGGTGGCGAGTGCCCGAGAAGGTTGCACACTTACTGCTCTCATCAGTAATGTGTCGTGTGGGCGGAATGATTACAGTGGCGCCTCACGTGGCCTTCTGAGGAAGACCTCTGGAGGCAGTTTCATCACTGCACAGACATCCTGGTGTACGGACATGAAACTGCATGGTGTGGCCTGCTACACACTTAGGCTGCATGGGGCACAGTGTGCCCTGGCTACACGCCTGCACCGCTGCTGTCCTGAGTACGGCACGAGCCTGTAACACAATGGGAAGTATCTGTGTCTCTAAACGTATCTAGAGGAGAAAAGGTAATGCATTGTGCTAAGTGTCACAACAGCTATGATGCCGTCAGGCCACAGGACACCATATTTATGCTGTCCACCATCAACTGAACTGTCATTATATGGTACATAACTGTACTTGGTAATCTCTCCCCCATAAAAAGGGATCAGTGTTATACCAAATAATTGCCTTCCATTTATTTATTTATGTATTTATGTTTTGAGACAGAGTCTCACTATGTCGCCCTGGTGTCACAGTTCACAGCAACTTCAAACTCTTGGGCTTAAGCAATTCTCTTGCCTTAGCCTCCCAAGTAGCTGGGACTACAGGTGCCTACCACAATGCCCAGCTTTTTGTTGTTATTGTTGCAGTTGTCATTGTTGTTTTACCTGGCCCTAGCCAGGTTCAAACCTGCCGGACTTAGTGTACGTGGCTGGTGTCCTACCCACTTGAGCTACAGGCACCACCTATTGCCTTCCTTTTAAATGTAACTTTTTGGTATTAAAAAAAATCAAAACAAAAATATGACTTTTTGAGAGATAATTTGCTATTTGCTCGAGCTAGTCATTTGATGTTTAATATCTCATTAACTATTTAAAATATGATGGTGATAGAGTCCCACATTCTCCTAAGTGTTCTATTGAAATTAACTTTATAAAGCTTTTTTTTGAGACAGAGTTTCACCATGTCAACCCTCAGTAGAGTGCCGTGACAGCACAGCTCACAGAAACTTCAAACTCTTGGGCTTAAGCAATTGTCTTGCCTTAGCCTCCCAAGTAGTTGGGACTATAGGCACCTGCCACAATGCCTGGCTATTTTTGGTTGCAGTCATCACTGTTATTTAGCAGGCCTACGGCCGGGCTCGAACCCACCAGCCTTGGTGTATGTGGCCGGCACCCAACTTTATAAAGCATTTTGAGCATCTGTAGCATCAGAGATGAACGTGCTAGGCAGCGCCTATGGCTCAGTAAGTACAATGCTGGCCCCATATACCAAGGGTGGTGGGTTCAAACCCGACCCATCCAAACTGCAACCAAAAAATAGCTGGGCCTTGTGGCGAGTGCCTGTAGTCCCAGCTGCTCAGGAGGCTGAGGCAAGAGAATCACCTAAGCCCAAGAGCTGGAGGTTGCTGTGAGCTATGATGTCACAGCACTCTACCAAGGGGGAAAAAAGTGAAACTCTGTCTCAAAAAAAAAGATGAATGTGCTGCAAAGCAAACAAAGTTTGTGCTTTAACTTTTTATGGGCAGGTACTTCCAAGGCCCTGGAGAGGCCATGCAACGGGTGTGAGTTCATTCATGTGAACTATGAACAGCTAATGGGTACCGACTGTTTACAGTGAAGGCTCTACAAAATGTGGCTCTGTTTTTTTTTTTTTTTTTAAGAGACAGAGTCTCACTTTGTCACCCTCAGTAGAGTGCTGTGGCATCTCAGCTCACAGCAACCTCCAACTCCTGGGCTTAGGCGATTCTCTTGCCTCAGCCTCCTGAGTAGCTGGGACTACAGGCGCCTGCCACAACACCTGCTATTTTTTTGCTGCAGTATGGCTGGGGCTGGGTTTGAACCCGCCACCCTCAGTATATGGGGCCAGTGCCCTACCCGCTGAGCCACAGAGGGCACCCCGTGGCTCTGTTTTGTCAAAATTAGTCATTATCATAAGAGGAGGGGTGCGCTGCACAGGAGAGTTTCATCCTAAAGACCGCCTTTAAAATCTTATTTCTGATACGTGGAACTAGGTTGTCTTAGACGACATAGTATCCACTGAGACTATCAATATGTACAAGGCAAGAAAGCAAGTGAAACAGAAATCAATTTTTGTAAGTATTTTATTTAAAATATTTGGTGGTATGTTCTCTTACCCTTTTAGCCGCTGCGTTAGTATTTGAGATGACATCCTCTTGCAACAAGAATACTGACATCTAGGAAGAGAGATTCACAGTTTTGATTGTTTACTTTTGAACAACCTGCATTTTCGGAGAAAGGCCTTGCAGGAGAAGGAAAGACAAAGACATCAGATGTGAAGATTGAACAAGTGCACCTCCCCCGCTGTGATCCTGTACCTTTCAAGTCCTTTGATGCTATTTCAATATATATCCAGTGAAAGAATAGTGTGATAGTTCTTGCTACATGAATGTGTATTTATTGTTAGTAGATTGTATTTTAATGTTGAAGATTAAAAGTATGTAAAAAAAGAAAGAGAGAAAGAAACATTATAAAAGGTCATGTATTTACGCATTGAACTTTGTGTCTTATCTGTATAAATGTGTACATTTATTTAGGAGTGGCTTTGGGGGGTTAGGCGATAAAAACGAGAGTCAGTTGAAGCAAATGAAAAATACTAGGATCAGCAAGAGAAAATGTTTCCTTTACTTTAACTTAACTACAAAAACATACTTAAAAATCTTACTTGTTTCTAGGCATTGAGGGATATGTAACTGCTGTGTGTGGACAGATGTGTATCTCTGGTGTCTGATTAGTGGCGCTGGCCTCTCTGCTGACCCTGAGAACCTCCCTAAGGCAAGGCCAGCAGGACAGTGTTTTATTTCTAGTGACTTAGTACAACTCTGCATTGGACAGTTTTCTGTGTTGTTAAGATTCTGGTGCTAATAATGTAATTGGAGCAAGAGCGGAGGAGATTTTGTAGGTACGTTGTGGGGTTGTGATACCTCTTGAAGTATCTTACCACAAACCTTGATGTCATCACTTGTAAATTCTCATTGAAAAAAGAGGGATCCATACAAGATTAGGGATGAGAATCAGGGGTCACCTATTAACCAGGACTGATTACTCTTCTGTGGTTCCAATTGTTACTGAACCTCCCAGCTGAAGAGGATTTGGGGAGCAATGTCGGTATCCTTGGGGACTCCCTCCTGTCCACTAGCAGTTTGAGTTACACAGAACCCAGAGAAATTCCAGTCTCTTCGTCACCGCAAACACTTAGGGCTTCCCCAAAACTTTCCACTGAGGTGCAAAGTCATTTACCTACATACCACACGTTTTCTAATGCATGGTCCAAGACGTTTTAGGTGGGAGGGCAAACCAGCTCGGCTCCAGGTTCTTGGAGTCTGGGTTTCAGCCACTCTCTGCCCTTATTGTTTTAAGGAATGGTTGTTAAGGGGACTAGAATTTGGTGGGGGTGGGGGTTGCCTTAATACCAATTAATAGTGTGTCATTTCCCCCCACCAAAGCCATTGACTAGAACTTAGCCCAAGAATTTAACTAGAACTTTTCTTTGTTACTCAAAAGAACTTAATATTAAAATTTTGACCATAGACACTTGGGCCTCAAAAGAGCAGTACATTCAAAAGGAGGCAAATAAGAGGCTTCATGTAAAAGTCCACAGGTGCTAGTTTATTAAAATCTGGTCATGGTTTAAAAGCTCTATTTTTAATCTCTGACCAGGCATTTTACCAGATTAGTACGGCTGACATGCTAACAAAATTACTGAATTGGCATGAAAATAGACTTCGCATTAAAATATTATTGTTTTATTTTTACCTTAAAGAATATTGCCAATAGACTCTTGAGTGTGGACAGCAGATAAGAGTTACATGGCTCTCTGGCTTACTTCAATGCTCTCTTTATGTAAAGATCATTGTGCAAATACCAGTTCAATGTCTGAGGTCCTAGGATCACTTATCTTCTCATTTTTATACTTGTTTTTGGTATCTTTTGCCTATTAAAACACCTTGTGAACTGTAGAATTAAGGAACTAAAAACTGTTTACTAGAAGCTCAAGTTGAGACCTAAGGATCATATCTGGTTAGGACCTGGACAGAACCACCAGAAAAAGATTTTCAAACTGGGGCTGAAGATACTGAACCAAAAATATTCCTTTCCTTGGTTTAAGGTTAATCTGTCTTTACGAGGATGTGACTTAGTCACATACTAATAGGATATATGTATGTGCTAGTGGGTGGCAATGGCTTTCTGCGTGTATACATATGTTTCAAAATGAATAAATATTATCTTACCCACCTCCATAGACGCTTTTAATTTAGAGACTATAAATAATGGATACACCGCTACATGGTATTTAAAAAATAAGTTTGAAATAATCTGTTAATCTTTTGGGGGGAAAACTTTTGATATAGGAGCAGCAATTAATTTTCTTATGTAGCTGCTGGTCCAAGCAGTGAGGCCGTGAAATAACATATCTCATAAGGACTACCTGGTGAAGGCCAGGGCAGACCGAGGCTTGCTGGGCACCTGGTTCCCTGGCCAAGAATCCCATGCTTGGTGAGAGTGTCTGATTTCACATGGGAACATAGAACATGGCTTTTCTCATGTGACTGTCTTTATTGGGTCCCTTATCTCAGTTGTGCCACCAGGTAAGGCTGGATCTGCACTGAGCCAGGTAGACTAGACTCTTATCCTCCGCCTACCCTGGGTGTGACAAGTAATGACAGGGAATCAGAGCAGCATGGGAGCCTGGCACCTGGGGCTTCAGGCTCCTGTTAGTGAGTTGGACTGAGTGGAATTTTTCTCTGTTGTTTTGCATTAAGTGTTTTTGCATTAAAAGTAGGTGCTTAACACTCTATGTGAATAAAAAGTTACATTCTCACGTCATTTTCTTTTTTTTTTTTTGAGATAGAGCCTCAAGCTATCCCGCTGGGTAGAGTGCCATGGCATCACAGCTCATAGCAACCTCCAACTCCTGGGCTCAAGTGAGTCTCCTGCCTCTGCCTCCCAAGTAGCTGGGACCACAGGCGCCCGCCACAACGCCCGGCCATTTTTTGGTTGCAGCCATCATCGTTGTTTGGCAGCCGCGGGCTGGGGATTTGAACTCGCCACCTTAGGTGTACATGGCTGGCGCCTTAGCCGATTGAGCCATAGGCGCCGAGCCGAACCCAAAGTTTGAGGTTGCTGTGAGCTATGAAGATGAGTGAAATTCTGTCTCAAAAAAAAAAAAAAAAGGCAATGGTTAGGCAGTAACTGTGGCTCAATGGAGTAAGGCACCGGCCCCATATACCGAAGGTGGTGGGTTCAAACCCCGCCCTGGCCAAAAATTACAAAAAAAAGGCAATGGCAGATGCTGCCACACCCCCCTGCCCTGCAGAGGAGTATGGAGAGGCTTAGCTGTGGTAGCAAAACAGGTATGTTCCCAGCCAGAGGGTCTGAGGCTGCTTCCCTATATGAGTGGTCCTTGCCCTCTCTCTCTGTTTATAGGATTGCAGTCTCAGAGTTGGCAAGGATCTTAAAAAAACTACCTAGTCCAGACTTTCTCATATCTTCCTGATCATAAAAATCATCTAGAATCTTTTAAAAATAGACTCTTGGGCCTCATCCTAAACCTTCCAAATCAGAAACTCCAGGGAAGGTGCCTAGAAATCTGCATTTTAACTAGTGCCCCAGTGGTTCTTACTAAGCAAGTTTAGGATTCCCTGGACACCTCATCCTACAGAAGAGGAAACAAAGGCCAAGAGAAGGGAAGTGACACTCAAGATCACCTCAGCATGGGAAGAATATGAACCCTGGTTTTGGGGGTTTTTTTTTGGTTTTTTGCCTCCCCTGTTCCCCTCTCTAACCTAAAATTGAATAAAAAAATGAAACAAATCAATAT
Source organism: Galagoides demidoff (assembly GCA_963574575.1). Classification (NCBI taxonomy): domain Eukaryota; kingdom Metazoa; phylum Chordata; class Mammalia; order Primates; family Galagidae; genus Galagoides; species Galagoides demidoff. The sequence continues at coordinate 21,437 of CAUYQV010007976.1, forward strand.
TATTATGTTAAAAGGGAAAATGTCAAGTGCCAGAAAGCAAATATCAAGCTAAGTGCTACCCATTAGGGTAACCACTTTCGACTGGCAAGCAAGGGAGGAGAGACCCAAAGGCTGGAAGGCTCCAAGCAGGCCCCAAAGCCCAGTGCTTTGGGGTGGCTGTGAGGGGAGCTGCATACCTCTGAGATCTTCTGGAACTGGTTGTTGGACTGGCTGCACTTCTCAGCTGTCTCCAGAGCGACTTTATAGTTATCCACAAAAGCTTTGTATACACCCAGCTGGCTGGCCTGCAGGGAGGAGACACAGAATGGAGAGAGGGGAGGAGGAGGGTGGAGTGACGATTAATGAATGGATACAAGTGTAAACCAGAGCACCTGGAGCTCCCTTAGCGCTCAGAACCTCTAACTCAGCTCCAAAGGCTAGCTAGGAACTAGGGGAAAGGCTGGGATGAACATATTACAGTATCCCTTTGAACTTGACAGTTTCCATGGAAACTGGCTGAGCCAATACGGTTAACAAGGGGATACTGGGGGTGGGGGAAAGCAGGGCAGGGCCTTTGTTGGTATGCTAGACATTCAACTCATCACGTTTGGCTTCCTTTAGCATCATCAAGGTCTCACAGGGTCTGAGCCCCTTAATGCCTCACACTTCTTCCACATCCTAAAATTAGCTGAAGTAGGGAGAGATGGGAGGGGGTGGGCAGATGTGGCCTGCTCAGCCCTCCCTCCCCATACAGAGTGGGAGACAGAGCATTCAGAGGTGCAGTCTCTCTAATTCCCTCTGCTTCCAGGTCCCTGTCCCCACCTCCTCCTGTTCCATGGAGGCAAAGCTCCTGCCTTACTACAACATGTCACTCAGAATCTAACACACAGCTTTCCATGACTTATGATCACATAGGGCCTTGCCCCCTCTGGGAGGCAGGGCAGATCCTATCACCCCTAAAAGGGAAAACCAAGGCTCATTAATTCAATTCCTCAAATATTTATGGAGAGCTCTCTCTGGGCTGTGCATATGCATTACCTCTAAGAGAGAAAAGGGTGAAAATTTAAATTAAAACCACAGTGAGATACTATTTCATACCTATTAGAAGGGTCAAATTTAAAAGTCTAATGCTATTAAGGATTGGCAAGAATATAGGGAAATATGAACTCTTATAGACTGCTTGTGAGAGTATAAATTAGTATAATTATTTGGAGAGCAATTTGTGAATAACTAATAAAGTTGGGTGTGGTGGTTCACGCCTATAATTCTGGAGCTCTGGAAGGCCAAGGCAGGTGTCTTGAGCAAGAGAGATACCCTGTTTCTGGGGGTGGAAAAACTAGCTGGGCACTGGAGGCTGAGGCAGGAGGATTGCTTGAGACCAAGAGTTTGAGGTTGGCAACAGAGTGAGGCTCTGTCTCAAAAAAAAAAACACCAAAAAACAAAAAACAAAAAAAAATTTAAAAAACCTCTCAGCTAATAAAGTTGAAAATAGGCACAACTTCTGCCTACTTCTTAGCGAATCTACTTCTGGATATAAACCATAGAGCTATGCTATTCAAAAGAATTGCCTGTGGCTACTAAGTGCTTGAAATACGACCAGTCCACAAAGGAATGTGCTATTAAGTGTAAAATACATACTGGATTCCAAAGGCTTAGTGTGTAAAAGAGAATGCTAATCACCTCATGAATTTTAAACTACTGATCACATGTTGAAATACTATTTGGGCTCTGTGCCCATAGCACAGTAGTTATGGTGCTGGCCACATGCACCGAGGCTGGTGGGTTCAAACCTGGCCTGGGCCAGCTAAACAACAATGACAAATGTAACAAAAAAAAAAAAATAGCAAGGTGTTGTGGCAGGCACCTGTAGTCCTAGCTACTTGGGAGGCTGAGGCAAGTGAATCACTTAAGCCCAAGAGTTTGAGGTTGCTGTGAGCTATGGTTCCACAGTACTCTACCAAGGGCAACATAGTGAGACTCTGTCTCAAAACAAAAAAAAAGGAAAGAAAGAATATTTGGATGTGTTGGGATAAATAAAATATATTCATAAAATTAATTTCACTTGGCTCAGTGCCTGTGGCTCAAGTGGCTAAGGCGCCAGCCACATACACCTAAGGTGGCGGGTTCAAATCCAGCCCGGACCTGCCAAACAATGATGGCTGCAACCAAAAAAAATAGTCAGGCGTTGTGGTGGGCGCCTGTGGTCCCAGCTACTTAGGAGGCGGAGGCAGGAGACTCACTTGAGCCCAGGAGCTGGAGGTTGCTGTGAGCTATGATGCCACAGCACTCTACCCAGGGGGACAGCTTGAGGCTCTGTCTCAAAAAAAAAATTAATTTCACTTGTGGGCGGTGCCTGTGGCTCAGTGGGCAGGGCACCGGCCCCATATACCAAGGGTGGTGGGTTCAAACCTGGCCCCTGGCCAAACTGCAACAAAAAAATAGCTGGGCGTTGTGGCTGGTGCCTTTAGTCCCAGCTACTCGGGAGGCTGAGGCAAGAGAATCGCCTAGGCCCAGGAGTTGGAAGTTGCTGTGAGCTGTATGATGCCATGGTGATAAAGTGAGACTCTGTCTCTAAAAAATAATAATAATAATAATAATTTCACTTATTTATGTTTACTTTTAAAAATGTGGCTACCAGAAAAAATTTTAATTACATATGTGGCTCATAATGTATTTCTGTCAATGCTGCACTAGAGAAACCTGCAGATGTGTGTGCCCAAGAGGATGCGTGTGAGGGTATCACTGCCTCACTCTCCTTCCCATTAGTGCAGATGCTGGAAACACAAATACAAACCCGAATGAACTAGATTTATGTGCAGCAACACCAACGAGTTTAAAATAGAACATTAACTGAATTTAAACATATACACGTATACTTCTACACATTTTAGAAATACTGGCTGGTAGGTACTGTGGCTCACGCCTATAATCCTAGCACTCTGAGAGGCTGAGCTCCAGAGTTCAAGACAAGCCTGAGCAAGAGCGAGACCCCCATCTCTACCAAAAATAGAAAAATCAGCCAGGCACTGTGACAGGTACCTGCAGTCCCAGCTACTTAGGAGACTAAGGCAGAGTTTGAGGTAGATGTGAGCTATGATGATATCAAGGGCAACAGAGTGAGACTCTGTCTCAAAAAAACAAAGTACAGCCTACCAAGTGTGGTGACATGTGTCTGCAGGCCCAGCTGCTCAGGAGGCTAAGGCAGGAGGATCATTTGAGCTCAGGAGTTCAAGTCCAGCCTGAGCAACATAGCAAGACTTAATCTCTTTAAAAAAAAAAAAGTATATGCAAAGTCAATATATATATATAGATACAAAGAAAAATATAAACTGCTGTCCAGAAGACTACGCACAAAATTCATGCCAGTGGCTGCTTCAAGAGGAAAGGGGAATGAAGGGGGTGGCTTCAGCTTCATCTGTATTGCTTTATTTTCTTCTTTTCTTTTTTTTATTGAGATAGAGTCTCACTATGTCACCCTTGGTAGAGTGCTGTAGCGTCACAGCTCACAGCAACGTCCAACTCTTGGGCTTAAGTGATTCTCTTGCCTCAGCTTCCCAGGTAGCTGGGACTACAGGCGCCCACCACAACACCTGGCTATTTTTTGCTGCAGTTGTCATTGCTGTTTAGCTGGCCTGGGTCAGGTTCCAACCCACCAGCCTGGGTGTATGAGGCTGACGCTGTAACCACTGTGCTACAGGCACCAAGCCTGCTTTCTTGATTAGAAAGATTTGCTATATAACTTCAGAGCTTGCCACCTATTAATTCTCAGAGGTGAGTATATAGTTGTTTCCTACATTATGCTCTAGATTTTCTGGTTTAAAATTTTTTTCAAGAAAGCAGTAAGAGGTACAGCTGCCACCTGGCTTCCTTAGGGGCACCTGCTTCCCACCAAGGTGCTAGAGAAAGTAAACTGCCATTGAGCCCACCACAGACCACTATGCTTTCTGCAGAATTCCTATGCTCCTTAGGGACCCAAAGAGTCTGGGGCCATAGGGAAGCTGGACACAGGTTCCCAGGACAGTGCCCTTCTCTAAGAAAGCGAGTTGGGTGGGTTGGGAGTATGAAGGGTCCAAGGAAGCCAGAGAGGACAGTGAGAACTGGGATGCCTGGGGAGAAGTGAAGGCCAGAGCAGTTGTAGGTCTCAGCCCCAGAGGAGCCAGAATTTAAAAAAAAAAAAATTGCAGGGCAGGAAAGGAAGGAGCCTATTTCTTTTCCATTGGGAACACTGGCTCATAGGAGCCCCAAGCTATGGGAGATGTGCTAGATAATTGCTTCTTAAGCCAAAGTATAAATCATTGATATTCTTCAATGAAGGGCTCTCTTTGCATCCCACCTCCCAGAAGGATAAAGCCTGGGTGCCCAGGTTGGCACACTGCCCTCCTATGAGGTGGAAGTAGAAGCCACCTGTGCAGAGGTCTATGTGTAAGGGCCACACTCCATCCCAGGCACTGCCATCACCATAGTCACCCTAGGCTGTAGGGCCTGAGGCCTGGCCTGCCAGGGTCATTAACTGGGAAGTGGAGGTTGCTTGGAAACAGCAGTTTGGCACAGGAATGATCTCATAAAACAAACAGCAGAGATGCTAATTCCTTTCTCTTGGTAATGAATAATCTAATACTCAGAGACTTCAGCTGAAAATAAACTGCCTCCAGATACCTGGCCTGCCTGGGCTCCACACAGCACCACTCCCACCCCAAGCCTATTGCCCCAGGGGCTTCACATATCAGTTCCTGGTTCTGGGGAGGGAAGGTGGGTAGCTCAGGCCTCTGGAGTGGAGCCCAGAACAGGTGACAGCGGAGGCTAAGTGATGAAGATAAACTACAACAGCCCTTCCCGCCATGCTGGGCTATCTACCCTCCCACCCTGGGCTTGCTGTCTTCAGTCCCTGAGGACAAGGATGTCAGCTCAGACTCCTGGGACCAGGGAGTTCACCACCCTGAACTTAATGAACTGGAAATATTTGGGTCAACTATCACCAGAAGTGTGGCACTCCCTGGAAAGGATGCCTTCTGGGGTGCCTCTTCCTTATAATAACATTAACAATGATAATAATGGTGACATAGTAACGATAGGGCCTAACTTCTGGGTATTTGCTAATTTATGATGTTCTGAGGCCCTGTCTAAGCACTTTTCAGTTATTAACTCACTTACTCCTCACAATAGCCCAGTGAGGTAAGTACTGTTACTATCCTCATTTTTACAGATGGGGAAGCTTGAGTCATAGGGAGATTGGGTAAGTTGCCTAGTCACCGGTGTAATGTGTGGCAGAGCTGGGATTCAAATACAGCTATGACCTGGCTCTAGAAGCTGTGCTTGATACTGCTGGTGTCAAGAAACAGGGCTCCCAGGACACAAACCTCAAGCCGTGTGACATCTCCTTCAGTGCCTGCCCTTCCACAGTCTCCCTAGACCTGATGGTCATGGTGCATTCATTCATTCATGCCTTGACCTTAGGACTGGTTTTAGGGGTCTAATGAGAAGAAGAGACAGTCTGTCCTCCAGGAGCCTGAGGTTTGGGGAGCCAGGCAATTCTTAGCTCATTGAGGGCATGACACAGAGGCTACATCCAGGGGCTGAAAAGGACTTCTCTGAGGAGGTCATTTCTTTCTAAGCTGGGAATTGACCAGGAGAAGCCAGACATGACGGGGAAGGGCAATTTAGGCAGATGAAGCCACAAGTACAGAAATGCCAGAAGGTGCCTGCAGGGTGAAGTGGGAACAGAAAGTTCAGTGTTGGGGGCACAGAGGTAAAGGGAGGTGGCAGCCAGAGACCAGTATGTAGAAGGTCCCATGAGCCATTCTCAGAGCCTGGCCTTTTTCCAAGGCGAAGCCACTACAGGGACTGGAGCTGGGAGAAGCAAGGTCTGGTCAGGGGGTTAGATGACTCTCCTGCAGTTAGACAGAGGTGGGAGTCCTGTGAGACTGCATGGTGGTCCAGGTGAGCATCACTGGTGGCCAAAAGCAAGAGCACCAGAAGGGAGGAGAATAAGGTGTCTGTGAGCAACATCAAAGATGTGGCCTCCATGGGACAAGGAGGTGGGGTTGGAGGTGGGTGAGGAGGGGGAGGCTCCAAGAATGAGTCCAAGGCACCCACTGAGATAAAGACAGGAAGCGGAGCAGAAACTTCAGAGATGAGTCCAATTTTGAACATTTTGAACTTGACGCCCAGGGAGTGTCCAAGCAAGGGTTACCTCCAGCTTAAGAAAAGTCAAGCCCTGTCCATTCAGCTAGTGTCAGGGGAAGAGAGGAAAAGGAGGTGACTTGCTCCCTGCTCCCCCAGATAATCACACCCAGAGAACAACACCTGCCATAGACCCTGAGTCTCCTTCCTGCCTGCTGGCCTGTCAAGAGTTTCGGCAGGAATGCCAAGGAGAGGGCTCCATGGGTCTGACCTGGGAGTTCTCCACAGGACAAAGAAGACAGAGACAGAAACAGAGCTGGGGGAGAGGGTGTCGTGGAAACCACAAGAACCAGAAGACTTCTGTGAGCATCCCCTAACACTCGATCTGGACCTAAACCCTGTCCCCTCTGCAACAGTAGGTGGGGCTGAGCTTTCAGGAGAAGATCATGAGCTGACAGTCTCCCACCCAACTGCTTCATTATACAGGGACAGTGGGGAGATATAGTGACTCCTAAAGGTCTTGGGTGAACAGTCCTTGCTCCCTACCTGGCACATGCCTCTCTATTGACGGAGGGGAGCCTTCATCCCAGTGTTGGCTTGATGATGCCCTCTCGGAGAGACTGGTGCCCAGAAGCACCCATGCACACAGCCTATCTCTGCCTTTTCTAGAAACACCCAAGGGTCAAGGCCTGGAGTTAAGGCAGGCCCAGGTGCCCCATATAGCACAGTCCAGGCTTTCCTCCAGGACCCAGAGATAACCCAGGCCTTCAAGGAAGCCAAGAGAGCTGGGGTGACCAGTCATCTCCTGAGACCCTCTCAACAGCTTTACTGAGAGTCTGCATGAGGACCCTCCATCACTGGGAGACTCACCAGCTTCTGGAAGAGGTGGCCCATGGTCACCTGGCTATCCCACTGCTGCACCTTGGGACAGAGGTTGTCATAGAACTCCTTGTGGATCTCGTAGATGTCCTGGATTTTGTAGAAGATGGTCTCGATCTGCTGGATGGTGAGCACAGGCTGGGAGGTGGTGGCTGTGGCCTTCAGGGGTTTCATGGGCTGGGAGAGGGAGAAAGAGCAGAGGTTGGGGATGAACAAGCCACTGTCAGCATGCCCAGGGCAGATCACAGCATTGGTTAGCCCAAGTCCCGCCGAGACAAGGCTGTCAAAGGCAGTGAATCCAAGGTACGGTTTATACTGAGGAGCTGCAGTCACAGGCCCCAGCAAGCCACAGGCTGCTACAAGGAAAGGGCTCCTACCAGCTTGAACGTGGCCTGGTGGCCCTGCCAGACCCCAAGGTGGTGCTGGGGCACATTACCCCCTCAGCTGAGCTCAAAAGCATCCTGCCTGCAGCCTATACTGCATTCACTTGTTGATTTAAAATATCTATTTCTTTCTTCCACAATGGCCTCATGCCTTGAGTCAAAAGCTTCCTTGTCATACTTCCATGGGAGGGATAGAAGGGAGGGTTGATTGGCACCTCATCTCCTTAGCTGTTTCAAGACTCAGGGTAGAGTCTTGAAAGGACTCCAGATGGGTTTCAGCTTCTCTGGTATTCTGAGTTCCCATCACTTAGTACAGGAAGAGGAGGTGGCACACACACCCCTCCTACTTTCCACACGGGGGGCAGATATTGCTAAGTCACCGAGGTGATCCTTCCCACTGAGTGTGGCTGTGGTCTCACACTCTCCAGGCCAGGGTTGATATGAATATGAAACCTGTCTTCCCTGCTTGTCTACACCAAGAGTCCCCAGGGCCTGCAAGTGGAGAGGGTGAGGTGACAGATGGCAACTAAGAACCATTCTGTAGCACTGGCTGGGAGCTAAAGCCATCACCTTAATGCCCAGCACTAGGACTGTGGGATAATGGGACTTGGGCTCATTTTTTTCAGTGTGATTCTCTGTTTTCTAAGTCACCTACAAGTAAATATTAAATGTATAATCAGAAAGATTTCCAGACTACAGCAGTCAGGGTCTGGTGCAGAAGAAGGTGTGATACAAAAGGCACGTCCACATGGAAGAGAGAAGCCTGAGTCACGTATGGTTGGTATTCTTCATCTATCTGAGGGCTGTGAGGAAATAGGCCTTAAATTTGGTCTGAGTGGCTCGCAGGCAGGGAAAAAGTGATAGAGCCAGATCTTAGCTCACTAGAGCTGTCCCCCACTGTCTCGGAGCATTAGGTAGTGAGCTTTCTGACAAGAGAAGCATTTTAGCAGAGATGGGTGAAACTCCTGAAAATGCTGGACTGAATGGAGCATGTACGATGAGGGAGACCAAAGCTATCATGGGCCAGTTCGAGTCAACCACTGCAGCTAGATTTCCAGCCCTCCATCTGCCTCACTCTGATGGTGGCAGAGCCCAAGTTAGTCTACAAGAGGAAGTCGCTTCTACTCAAATACCCAGACAATGCTCTGACTTCTGGCTCCCTTGTCTTCCCAGCTCTAGGAAGTCCAGACACAGAGACAAAGGGTCCAAGCAGAACCCCTCCTTCTGACCCTTTCGGTGCTAGAACTAACAGGCACTTAGTGTCCATTTCTTGCTAGGGAAACAGAATGAAGTTCAACCTGATCTCTGCTCTTGAAAACTTTATTTATTTTTGAGACAGAGTCTCATTCTATCACCCTGGGTGAAGTGCCATGACATCATCACAGCTCACAGCAACCTCACACTCTTGGGCTCAAGTGATCCTCTTGCCTCAGCCTCCCAAGTAGCTGAGACTACAGGCACCTGCCACAATACCTGGCTAGTTTTTCTATTTTTAGTAGAGACAGGGTCTCACTCAGGATGGTGTCAAACTCCTGAGCTCAAGCGATCCACCTGCCTCAGCCTCCCAGAGTGCAAGGATTGCAGGTATGAGTCACTGTGCCCAGCCCTGCTCTTGAGAACTTTATAATCTATTTGGATAAAATAGACCAACACAAATCAAACAACTTAGTGGACAATGCCAGGGAGGATATACCCAGCTTGGACTGTAAATACCATCCATGTGGTCCCTAGGTTGTGCTGGAGCAGGTCCAGAACTTCATGGAGGAGGTAGACAGGAATGGGGCCTAAGAGGTTGGAAAGATCTGAACAAGCGGAAGGGTTGGGGTAGGTAAGGATGCCAAGAAGGAACGAGGAGGCAGGAGAAAGAGTATACTGTCCTCCTAAGCCTAGGTGGGTGAGTTGGGAGCTTCATGGTCTCCTAACACTCCATGAAGGATACACAGGCTGCTTTAGGATCATGTTATAATTTCTCCTTTCCACCTCTAGGTAAGATCCAGTGAGGGATCCAAGTCACCACAGAGCCCTAGAACCACTAATCCTTGCCCTTGTCCTAGTACAATCCACACGGAGAGGAAATAAAGGGAACAGGAAGAGAATAGTCCTGGGAAAGCAAAGAGGACAGGGTTTCTCAGACGTCGCTAAGGAGGCACTTATCTGTCACCCACGCAGACAAGACACGAGGGCTGTGCTTCCTCCTAAACATCCCATTCTGTCTACAAAAGGGGAAGAAATGAATGCTCACCAGTAGCTGGTCACATGGATGGGGCCTGCACTTGGGGCATCAGAAGGTTCTCACAACTGGGACCTTTGTTCTTACTCCTAAGTTTACTTGGGGGAGGAGAAAGGGCTGGGTGTGTGCCCTTGGCTGGCCTAGGCCTTTAAGGCAGTTATTTGACTTTTTTTTTTTTTTTTTGACACAGAGTCTCACTATGTCACCCTCGGTAGATACAGTGGTGTCACAGCTCACAGCAACGTCCAACTCTTGGGTTTAGTGATTCTCTTTCCTCAGCCTTCCACGTACCTAGGACTACAGGTGCCTGCCACAACTCCCGGCTATTTTTTTTTTGGTTGTTGTAGTTGTCATTGTTGTTTTAGCTGGCTGGGGTAGGGTTTGAACCAGCCAGCCTTGGTGTATGTGACTGGTGCCGTAACCATGGTGCTACAGGCACCGAGCCTAAGGCAATTATTTTCATCAGGTGAAGCCCCACACGTAGACCTCAGGGGCAAGAGGGGGTGAAAGGCAGAGAGATCCATCCTGAGCTTGACCCAGCACCACTATTCTGCCAAAGGCTAGCGTAGCAGTCACCTCCTTCCTCCTCCACCATCCTGCCGCAGAGCGCAGGGGTGGCCCCGGCTCCCCATTTTATCAGGGGAGAATTCTTAGAGGACCCCTGAGTGACCTCGGCCCTGGCTCTCAGGAAGACAGGGCTGGCTGGTTTTGAGTTACCGGTGACACCTCACACAGCCATTTGTCTGCTGTGTCCCCCAACAACTGGCCTTTCTTTTGAAATAGGGGAAAGAAACCTACCCACTTCCTCCATCTCCTACCACAGAAGGCCTGAGGCTGCCAGGCAAGTTTGCCAACTATCTCCTGGGTTATTCCTCACAGGAGTGGAGGCTCCTCCAAGGAGCCCAGGAGAGATGCAATAGTACTATGAACTTTAACAGCGAACTGCCTGGAATGGCATCTGAGAGGGGAGCCTAGGGGTGCCCAGCAGTGGGAGGGGATGTGGGCGATGGCTCCACACCCTGTGGTCCCAGTATAAGCAAGATGTGGTAGGGGCTCAGTTCCCAGAGTCCAGGGGATGCAGAATTACAGTGCCTTTGGTTCTGTCTTTCTTCCTTCACCCCCGCCTCTGCCCAGGCCCCAGACTAAGCCCGCCAGGAACCAGGACAGTTCCAGAAGATTACCAAACCTGGCCCCAGCCAGCAACCATGTGAAGTCTCTGCAGTGCCCGTGTGTGCACAGTCTTAGGTACACACACCCAGCCCTCTGCATATCAGGAAGTGTTTGAAAGCAGAGGGCAGCTAGCAGCAGAGCTGTGGGAATGAGGGGGAGGAGGAGGGGACAGGGAGGAAGCAGATTTGTTCTCCCCTGAGCTGGCCCGTTTGTCAGACCACCCTGAAGAGCCCAGGGTTTTAGCTCCCTGGTAGCTGAGAGGGGAGGTGTAGAGCTCAGCTCAGGAGAGCAGGGAGGGTGTGATTGCTCGGCTTTATCATCTGGGGTTGGCTGGCTGTGGAGGGTCTTGCCCCTCTTCCTGAGCCCTGCAGCCACAGCCTGGCCTCCCAAGTAGTCCCTCTGTCCCTCCAGCGTGGGCTCCAGAACTCCAGGAAGAACCAAGCAGGGGCTCCCAGATGAATAAGCTATGGGGAAAGGCCGGACCCTCCATACTCAGCAAGGTGTGGGGGCTCAGCCTGCCTCATAAAAAAAAAAAAAAAAAACTGTTAGAAAAGCCAGACAAGGCTTGGTGCTCAGTGGTTAGGGCGCTGGCCACATACACCAGAGCTGGTGGGTTCGAACCCGGCCTGGGCCTGCCAAACAACAATAACAACTAAAACATTAAAATAGCAGGGCATTGTGGCGGGCACCTGTAGTCCCACTACTTGGAAGGCTGAGGCAAGAGAATGGCTAAAGCCCAAGAGTTAGAGGTTGCTGTGAGCTAAGACACCACAGCGCTCTACCCAGGGCGACATAATGAGACTCTGTCTCAAAAAAGAAAAAAAAAAAGAAATAAAAGAAAAGAAAAAGAAAAACAAGGCAGGTTAGAAAGGCAAGGCAGGGAGGCTCAGTCTCCGCCCACTGCCGGCAGGTTGGGATCTAAGAATTTCGTGTCTGATGAGGACGGGCGCCACTCCCTCCTTCAGAGAAAGGGTGTGTTGACAGAAACAAATAAGCCCTAACCTGTCTTCTCTCCCAGCCCAAGAGAATAACAGCATCAACCAACCTTAGGCTTTGTTCTCAACACTTCCTATACAAATTCATTTCATCTTCACAATGACCTCACAAAAAGAACAGTATTTGTATACCCAGTTTGCAGATGGATAAAAGAAGGCACAAAGGCTCATTTGCCTGCTAAAGGTCTAGAGCCAGTAAGCAGTCAAGCAGGGATTTATCACCAGGTGGTCTGGCTCCTTTGCTAGAATGCCTTTCAAATATGCACCCTGTTAGAAATGGCAACTGTGCTCCCTTTTGGGGACAGCAATTCAGTTTGTAACGTATATTTCACATCTGACCTTCTCAACCACAAAGAAAGAGAGAAAAGGTATGATAGTGTTCTCATCTCAGATGAGAAAACTGAGGCTCAAGGAATTTATGCAGAGCTTGACCAAAGCCAGTAACATGTATAAGAAATAATGAGGGCCAGTAATTACAAACATGTATGTACACACATACATACAACAAACCAAAAGCTTCATGAAATAGGACCCTGACTATGTGTGACATGCTATTTTGTCCTTCATGTGTTTTAAGATGCTGGTTTAACCCATTTTACTGATTTCACAACCAACTGTACTGATTTCATAACCCACGAGTGGGCTGAGAAGCACATTTTGAGAAGCAGGGCAACAGCCTACCACTAATGGCAGAGTCAGGTCTTGCCCGAGCTAGGGCCCCAGACCAGAATCCTTATCTACCTGCTCCACTGTCCCTCACTTCAAAAACATAACTGTGCACACTGATAAACTCCTGGTGAGAACTAATGCAAACTGGGCCCAGTGTGTTGCAAAGTTACCTTCATATTTCAGTAGGTATTCCTTGGGTAATAAATACCAGGTCTCCTGGGACACAGAGAGACACCATCTCATGTCATAGCAAGTACAAAACCATGTGTCTTATAATTCTTGTGAGAAGGAGTTTCTACTGATCCACACTTATATTTCTTATCCCCTTTTTTTCTGATGATTATCTTATGTCTCAGACAGCAAAACACCCAGAGGAAAACACTTTATGTAGCACAATCACTCTGCATAATATCCAGACACAGCTAATAAGCACTTTCTTCAAAGACAAAAACATCTTCTATCTGTACAGGACTTTTATCTTTGGAAAACATTTTAATATTCCCCTCCCAATCTGATTCTCACAACAATGACTCCAGTTTGGAATGGAGATTGAGGGATCTTTATGTGGTGCTGAGACTGGTCTAATGCCTCAGAACTATGGTGTTTCTCAAAACAAGCCTCCTCTCTCCTATTTTCTGACACAGGGCTTCAGGATGGTGCTAATGGTTCACTGCCCCAGAAAGGAAGAAGGACTCAGACCAAGGATGACAAGGATGACTGACTGGCAGAGACTTCCCAGAGCACATTGTAGGGGTTGCAACTTGGAGGCCTCACCTAGACAGAGGGCCATGATCCATCAGTAATGCCCACCAAGGTCATGGGTGATGGGTGTGATCAGCACATTGTGGGGGGTTGCAGCTTGGAGGCCTCACCTGGACAGAGGGCCATGATCCATCAGCAATGCCCACCAAGGTCATGGGTGATGGGTGTACCCTCCATTCCTACCCTGGCTGTGCTGCTGCTTCTGCCTTCTCCAGAGCAGGGTAATGAAGAGATGGAGCTGAGAGGCACAGGCCTTTCTGGCAGACCCTGGCTGCCCAACTACCAGCTATAAGCAGAGCAGTCAGACTGTCCACAGGGAAGGACTCGTGCAGGTCCCCTTCCTGTCCAACTCCTACAGCAGTTCCAGAGTATGACATTGTCCATCAGAGAGACCAAAAGACCCCAGTGCATATACTATACTCACCAGCAACAAGGCTTCCAGCTGGTTAATGTAGATCTCTTCGCTGGCCAGGAACCCTGAGAGAACCAGCTTCCTCATCTCCAGGCCTTTCCCTGCGTCCACCTATACCAACATAAAACAAAAGCCAATGGCTCATTAGAAAGGAGACCAAAATCCTCAGTGGCCTGTTTTCTTGCCTGTTTTTTCTTCTTTTAACTAATACTTTCATAGGGAATAAAAGCCAGATAGTATTATAGAAAATTTGGAATATACAGAAATATAAAAGGGAAAACAATCACTCATATTTCTACTGCTAATATCTTACTTTGTTTCCCTCTCAACTTTCTCCACATTTCCTCATTTTATAACCATCCATCAACCAAGCCAACCTTATAATGGTGAGCAAGGGATCCACCCTGTGTCTACTAGGCAGTTTAGTGGGGGGGGACGGGACAGGAGAGAAAATCAGAGTTATAAATGAGGCTGGGCACGGAAGGGCACCTCAGGGGCCCAAATCTACGTCTGGGGGACAGACAGGGCTCCCAGCAGAAGTGATATATAAACTGAGAGAAATGAGAACAGAGAGAATGGAATGGAAGTGGGTGTGGGAGCAGTCTTGCAGGCTTCTAGCTGCACCATGCCTTCCTGTCCCGGGGCTCGATCACACAGCAGAAGATACAGGTTGTGGGTCCCTCAAACATAGCCCTGCGCCCTGCACCCTGCCCCTGCCCCCACCTGATCACAGGTGTAAGGCACAGACCCAAACTAGGCCCCTCCTCCCTCCACAACTACCACCTCTATAGTGGAGATCATCCCCTAGTTAGTTAGTCCTGGATGCCTGTTGACTAGCACAGTGCCTGGCACAGAGCGGGTACCCAAAATACTTTCTGTAGTGAAAAGACATACACAGAAATCTTATCATCCAGGATCCCTATGAGTCACTCCTAGCCCCTCATTCCTTTTCTCTCCCACCCCTCTGCCACATTAGCCCCCAAGCCTTTCTGATTTCCTTGCTAATCTCTTCCACCTCTGATTCCACCCCTCCCCTCTGCTGCAGTTCTCCTAACTGACCTCTACCTCCTTCTCTCTCTCTCCTCCCTGTCCACACACCAGAGCTGGATCAATCTTCAGAGAATGTACCTTTCCTCATGTTTTCAAGGACTAATGTTAATAGTGCAAAATGTGATTATTTGGAGATTCAATTAGGTTATTTGTTCATTCATTTATCCATTCAACAGATATTTACTGAATGCCCACCAGGCCCTGTAGATACAACAGGAAACAACAAGCAGACAGTAGCTCCTGCTCACATGTGCCTCAGAATCTAGTGGGAGAGACAGACATTTAAGAAAATAAATAAATAAATATGTAGGACCCTAAACTGTGACGTGGGGGTTCAGCATATTCTTTAAACACCAGCAGAGGCCCTATGTCTCTCCCTACCCTTCCAGTTTCCCCCACAGCTGAGATCTATGTTTGGCCTCTGGCCTTTGGTTCTTGCTGTTACTGCTGCCTAAAATGCCCTTGTCTAAATTCCATCTCTCCCTAAAGGTATAGCTGAAGTCTCACCTCCTCCTCAGCTGCAGCACACCTGATGGTACACCCCTCCTCATCCCCTGCCCGTGATTTGGGGAGGCCTCTGCAGCCCCCATCACACTCCTCTTCCCTGATGTTGGCACCATGGGATACATACAACCAATGTTTTCTCAGGCTTATGAATCCTTCCATACTCTCAGCCCTTAAGTGCCCCATCCAGGTGCATACCATATTTTACCATTAAACAAAGGGAAACATACAAGACTCAGAAAGAGGTAAGGGAATGGCCCAAGTCACACGACCAGGGAGTGGCAAAGCTGGGATTCTGCCAGTACCAGATTTTGTGCTCTTCCATTGCTCTGATGATGTCCTTACTCTCCCATTCTGTTTTCAAGCATCAAATGCTTATCTGCAATCTCAAATAGATCCCTTTTGTTCCTTTTGTTTTTTTAGAGGGGAGGCGTCTTCCTATGTTGTCCAGGCTGGTCTCGAACTCCTGACTTCAAGTGATCTTCCCACCTCAGCGACCACACCTGATCCCAGAGCCTTTATGGGCATCAAATGAACACCCTTACCATAGGCTGAGAGGGACAATGAGTCCACCAGCAACCTCCTAAGCCTGAGAAGACCTGCTTCACCCCAACTGGATGGCCTGCGCCAGAGTGTTCTCACAGGTGCATGCATGCACTCACGTTCTTCCCACCTGGTTCCCAGGAGAGAGCTTTAACCCTTTGCCTCCCATCAGCAACCTGGTTGGCAGATCTGTGCTGGAGGCTGCTGCCCCTAAATTCTCTGAAGGACTGATCCTACAGCAGATCTGATTAAATTTGAGATGGGAAACTTATCCTGGATTACCCTGGAGAACCCTATGTAATCACAGGGTCCATATAAGAGGGAGGCAGGAGGGTCAGAGAGAACCTGCTTTGACAACAGAAGGGGAAGCTAGCTTTGAAGACAGAGGATGAGGTCATGAGCCAAGGAATATCAGGGGCCTTTAGAAGGTGGAGAAGGCAAGGAAACGGATTTCATCCTCTGTAGTTTCCAGAAAGGACCAGTTCAGCTGATCCTATTTAGATTTGTGTAAATGAGGATAAGTTTTGAGTTGTAAGTCATTACATTTAATAATGATTTATTTCAACAGCATTTTAAAAACCCCATATAGACTCCAAGCTTTAGGAAATTTAGGTTTTTTGTTTGTTTTGAGACAGAGACTCAAGCTGTCGCCCTGGATAGTTTGCCATGGCACAGACTGCAAGGCACAGGCCTCCAAATCAGGCTCAAGCTATCCTTTTGCCTCAGTTTTTCTATTTTTAGTAGAGATAGGGTCTTGCTTTTTGCTCAGGCTGGTCTCAAACTCATAAGCTCAAGCAATCACCTATCTCAACCTCAGAGAGTGCTAGGATTATAGGTGTGAGCCACCGTGCCTGCCCAGGGAAGGATAATAGTTATTTGTCAGTGACTTCACAAGTACCAGGAACTAAGTAAGGGCTTCTCATGGATCAACTCACTGAAATCTCACAGTCTGGTGGGTGTTATCATTACCCCCTGAGGAACAGAGGGTAGCAACTGCCACCTGTCTGGAGTACAGCCTGCCTCTAGTATACCCTTGAGGAAGAAGATCAGAGTTTGGAGCATGGCCCCCAGTCCCAGCTCCAGGTCAAACCCTAAGTGGCCTCCTTGCTGCTGCCCAGGCCTGACAAATGGGAACTCATGTCCCACACTGTTATGCTCCCCTACTGTGCCCCACTCCCCAACTGTTCCCAGCCAACCAAGGATTTGTCTGAGGGCTTGGCAAAGGAAGTCACTTAGTGGCATACAGTGAAATTGACTGTAGAGGTTGTTGGACCAGGATGGAGTGAAGAACCGGTGATTTGCAGGTCCAGCCACAAACCAACCCTCATCCACCTGGGCATGAGCACAGACCCCTGGGCCCTAGAGCAGCCCATTTCAGCCTGCCTCTCCAGAATTCCATCACATAATCCAAACTTGAAGGACTGGGTTTTAAAGACAGTCCAGGAAGACCCACCCCTCCCCTCTCAAAAGGTAACAAAGAGTCACCAGGTTCACTCTGAAGTTCTGGCTGGAATCGAAGTGAAGGTGCTGGAGAGCTTAAGGATGTAGAATTAAATTTTGTTCATTTTACTAACAGAAGGTCTGTTGCTCAGTTACCACCAAAGACTTCTTCCATCTCTGCTTTGCTTTCCTCAGACCCCATATTCCTGGGTGAGAACTGTCTGGAAATTCACAATTATTTCAATCCTCGTGGGCCTATTCTTGTCTCAGAAAATACCAGGGTTCCACATTCATTCATTCACTCCCTACCATGTATCATTGTATTACTGGCAGGCAATACAATGGTGGAGATGGTCCCCGCCTCCAAGGAGCTCTCCAGCCCAGAATCCCTGACTGAGTTCTTTACAGAGTTTGGAGCCTCCACACTGCCTGCCAGTCCCCAGCACTGGGAAGATGCCTGTCCCTTTTGCCTCCCCAGCAGAACTTAGGAAATGCAGCTCTGCTGGGCTCATTCGTTCATCCTCAGCATTTTATCATTCTGCCAGGCTGAAAGTCGTCAGCTTGAAGCTGCCAAATCAAAGATGTCAAGTCACTCTGGTAGGGGCAGTAGCTATAGATAAGACTTGACCAGCTCCAGCCGGGTCTTCCAGAGAGTTCAGAGGCTAAATAAAGCCTCTAAAGATTTGGTTCTAGGCCAAGCCAAGACAAAATCTCTCTAGGAGCCCTGATCTCTTCCAAGACAACAGTGAGGACTAGCCCTCTGGCTTGATCTCCTCCAAGACAACAGGCAGGGCTGGCTCTTTGGCTGCGATTCAAAACTATAGGAAAGCAGCAAGAGGCAAGACTTTTTGAAAACAACAGAATTTGGCCCCTGGGCCATAATGGTTTGCAAGGAGCACCCAGCAGGATCTGCTCAGAATAGAGGCCACAGGGCCTGGGGGCTGTACACATGCCTTAGGGGCTTACACCCACACCAAGCATCAGCCTCAGACAGCTGGCCCTTCTGAGCTGAGGCAGTGCAGGGATATGCAGAGATTTTCTCCTCTTCCTAGCATGAGGCACTATCAGCTATGGCCTCAGCAGAATTCAAAGCAGAGAGGACAGGAACAACTGCAGGGGGACCAAGACCAAATTCCAGCTGCACCACTCTCCTGAAGTGCCAATCCCTATATTCCAGGCTCTCTGCTGCTGTCTAAAGTTTTAGGCAGGCCCCATTACATCCAGGCAGTCTTTTGAAACTTCAGTTATTCATATCCTACCTTGATGATTTTGCCATACCCACATACTTTTTTTAAAAAGTACAAATTTTTTTTAAAGTACAAAGTTTTTAAAGTATAAAGTTCACTTTGTCATCCTTGGTAGAGTACCATGGCATCCAAGCTCACAGCAGCCTCAAAATCTTGGGCATAAGCGGTTCTCTTGCTTTAGCCTCCCAAGTAGCTGGGACTACAGGCACCTGCTACAATGCCTGGCTATTTTTTTTGTTTGTTTAGCAGACCCGGGCTGGGTTCAAACCCACCAGCCCCAGAGCATGTGGCCGACGCCCTAACCACTGAGCTATAGGCTCCCCCACATACCTTTTTTTTTGGAGACAGAGTCTCACTTTGTTACCCCAGATTACAGTGCCGCAGTATCACAGCTCACAGTGACCTCAAACTCCTGTGCTCAAGTTATCCTCTTGCCTCAGCCTTCTGAGTAGCTGGGATTACAGGTGCCCACCACTACACCCAGCTAGGTTTTCTATTTTTAGTAGAGATGGGGTCACTCGTATTCAGGCTGATCTCAAACAATCCACCCATCTCAGCCTCAGAGTACCAGGATTACAGGCATGAGCACTGTGCCCAGTCATACTCACACACTATTATTTACTTAATATTATTCCTAATAAGTGGCTTTTTAAAAAGCACAGTCTTATCTTAAACATTATACTTATAATCGAAGGAAAGATCTACAAGTCATATTATTTCTAATGTACATTAAAATATATACTTAACTATTAAAGTACAAAATAAATATCCAGGTGTCATCTAAAATCATCTCTTAAATCACCCCATATATGGCCCACACTTCAGAGAACACCCAAATAAGGGACCCAGGTATGGCCTTCGCTGTGTGTGAAAGAGGCAGAAGAGACCAGAGCAGGTAAAATAGAAACACATCAGTTTCAGAAGATCTATTCGAAATTGGCACAGAATTATACCTGAAGGGTTAATCTGCATTACAAAAGGGTTTTTATTCCTGACAAATGAGTTCCTTTAAATAGCAGCTGCTACAAGGCCCTCATCAGCCCTACATACCTTTAAATAGAACTGTATAAAGGATTTTTGCAAAGCACACACCATTTTACAGATGGGAGGTGATGTTGCTATCAGAACCCACATTATTAGTTTATAGATCGTTAACTCCTCAAAGGAAGTCTGGGTTTAGAGATGCAGTAAACTCCAGCTTCAGCTTTGGAGAAAACCTCTGCCAACTTCACATCTATCCCCCTGGAAGATAAATCATCTTGGAAATCATACTAAAAACAGGATTGATTTATAGGACTGGCATTTGAGCATATGCTCCAAACACAACTACTATTTAAGGTAAGTGCCCCTGAAGTAAAGTAATAGCAAGGAGAGGATTGCCTTGGATTCCTACCAGCTGCCAGGAAGGAGTGTGCCAAGTCCACTGGCAGCCCAGGACAAGCATGCACCGTCCAGAAATGCCCCTTGGCCATGCACATGTGTACACCCATATGCACGTGTGTACTCACATTCCCAGTCTAGCCCTGACTCGGACTAGGAGTGGTCTCTCCTTCTCTGAATTTGGTACCTTTTTTTAATCAGAACTCTTCTCGTGGCCCTGATGACTTTTGCACTGTTTTCTTATTGCCTGGGTACATGCCTCCTTGCTCTGAACTTGTGAGGAAGAACCATGCCTTGTTCAATCCATCTTCTCCATAGTGCCAGGGTTTGAATAGTGCATCCTTTGAATAGAACACAGCCTGGCAGGTTTGTTAATGAAGAATCAACGAGCTATAGCCACTTTGCTCATCTTTTCCCTCTGAGGCCGAGTCTGGTAGAGGAGGGTATTCTAGAGCTGCGGTCTCCAACCTTTGGGCTATGGCCTAGAACTTGCCTGCACAATGTCACCACCTGAGCTTTACCTCCTGTCATCCCCCCCACTCTCCATCTGTGGAAAATTATCTTCCATGAAATAGGTTTTTGGTGCCAAAAACATGGGGGATCGCTGTTCTAGAAGTGTTCAGGATGCGATGGGGAACCTGGAATTCCCCAACGCTTAGGCAAGGTCCCTTTCCCCCAAGCTGGAGACAAGTTCAGGAACACTACAGCAGCAAAGGAGAGGGAAAGACTACATCCAGATGCTTGTGGGGACCTGGGAGGAGTGGCATTTTTAGGTGTGATGTGTGTCCAGGCCCCCTTGGCATCCATGGGCCACTTCCTTAGAGCACCTCTGAGGTGGAACAAGGCCAAGGACTTGATACACCCATCATAGGCTCCAAAGGGCCTCACTCATTCTGCAAATTCTCACTGGCACCAGCCACACACCAAGCACTATGCGGAGTTCAGCACTATATACAATGTGGCCCTTGCCCTCAAGGAGAACAGGACATCATTGAAAAGACAGATGTCTAGAGGTCCAAGCAGAATGAAATATGGGATAAGACTGAGGCATAAGCTAGAGTCCAGAGAAATGGTGGGCCCCTGAGGCAGCCTATGAGTTGACCCAAATGTGTGCTGGGGAGGGCTTCTCAGAGAAGGCCCATTAGGAACTCCACATACCAGCCATCCAAAATGTTGCTTAGCTCCCAGGCAGTGCTCTGGGTTCATGAGCAGACTTGCTCCCATCCTGTTCCTGAGGGGGAGGCTGGTCAAAACTAAGTGCAAGAGGCCTTCATGGGCCCACTGAGAGATGTGACTTACCCCAAAGCGCTCCAAGCCGGCACCAGATCAGAGAACAAGGTGGGGGGCCAGCACTGCCAGCCTCCAGTTACAGAGCCTCTCCACTCCCCACCCAGGCCTGCGGCCACTGCTCCACCCAGATTGGTGCATCAGCCATCTACCACAGGTCTGCAGTCTATTTTTACCTCTACTAGCTCCTCCTCAGAGCCACACTGTAGTGTGGGCGGGGCTGTGATCCCATCTTCCACAAGGAAAGGAAGCCCAGAGAGGCTCAGGGACAGTGTCCTGTGCCCAGCAATGCTCTGTGTGTTACACCCTCTCAGGCCCACAGATGGGCACTCTCTGTTAGGCAGCCTAGCTTGGCAGTCTCCAAAATCGCCGTTATCCATCTGTCCTCACTGGTGCTCCCTTTTAGCCACAGAACAGAGAAGAGCTGACCAAAAGGCTAAGGTTAAAGCTCTTAAAGGTGGGTCTAGGAGAGAGAAAGGAAGAACTGTGTGGTGTGCCATGCTAGACTCAGGCAGAACTCCCCAAGGAGGGAGAGCCCTGCCCCTGGAGAGGAGGCAGAGAGAAGGCAAGGGGATTAATGCATCCACTCCCCTCCTGTTCTACTTGGAGGCAACCTCTCTGGCAGGGCAAGAGCACTGGTACAGAGAATGCTCTCAGCTCCAGAGTGAGGGGCCTGGGGTCCAGCAGATGCTTCCTGCCTATGCCCACCTTGGCCACCCAGCTGATGCCTGCCTCAAAGCCAGCTGTTACCTTCCCCTCCTTCAGCTGATGCAATTCTTTCCCTTCAATAAAGCTCAGTGACCTCTGACTCTCGACTTTTCTAATGCTCTCAGCCCCCATACGCCAAGTCCCTAGTCTCCTAAGCTAGGAAGAAGGTGGCACCTTCATGAGTGCCCTTATCATATGGTTGTCATGGAAACAATGACTTATTGCCCACCGATTTCAAGTCAGCCAGCTCTTCTAAGGGCAGCAGCTCATACCACTGACATGCCCACCAGGTGACTCATGTCACTGTCAGAGAAAGCCCTCAGCACAGCTGGCCTGGAGAAGGACGACAGCCACTCCCCCTGAGGACAACTGGTCCAGGGGAGGCAGGCACTGCCCCTCTCCCCCAGGAACAGCTGCTGGTGGGCACATCCCCTAGCATCCCTTCGCAGGCACGCGCCAGCCCTGCTGACTGAGTGCGGTGCTTCTCCTCGCCCATGAGGTTTGTGCACAAATCAGCCATTTCTGCCCGCACCCTGCTTCGGCAGTGAGAGCTGCCAGCCCTGCCCCCTCCCCGACAAGCATCCAGGGCGTGTCACAGTTCCCACCTTCACAGCCACCAAGAAGGGGGACCCTGAGCCGGGGCTGGTCGGGGTTCCCAGCTCACACTCCTCCAGGAGAAACACATCTTCATCCTCCAGAACCTTGTCCAAAAAGCCTATTGCCTCCTCTTCCTCTTCCATGGCAGCCGGAGCCCGCGGAGGGCAAACAGGAAGCAGGGTCCACGCAGCAGCAGCAGCAGCAACAGCAGCCGCCGCCGCGCCGCCGGAGAGGCAGGCAGGCAGGCAGGCGGGGAGGGGACGAGCGCACAGGGCAGGCCTACACCAGCACGCTGGCCTCCCCGGAGTCTGTCCTGGCACCTGGCCACGGGCTCCCGATGAAAGGCTCCATTATGAACCTTTTCCTGCTGCCGCTTTCCAGCCCTCCTGCGCGCGGGCCGCGGTCCCGCCTCCCGCGTCCCCACCCCGAGAAAGGGGAAGCGAGGCCTCCGGGCAGCCCCTGCCGGCCGACTGGCCGCCTCTCGCCGAGAGTTCGGCCGCCGCCGCCGTCGCAGCGATGTCCCCGAAGCGAACGCGCGGCCGGCGGCACAGCAGCCAGCGCCCTCCGCGGCCCTCCTGGGTGCGCGCGGGTCGGTGGGGTGCAGGCTAGGGGCCCCGCGGCCACTGCCCTGTCCCCAGCTCGGGTCGCCCAGGCCGCCCGCTCCCGGGGCTGGAGCCCGGCGCCCGGCCGCCGCGTCCCCGGCCCCACAGAGCCCGCCCTTTCTGGACTCCGAGGTTCGCGTTTGCTCTTAATACACAGGAAATGCACGTCTTGACTTGCGAGGTGGAGCCGTTCGTTCCCTTTCTGTGGTCACCGGGCAAGTGGCTGGCGGAGGCTTCTGGAGCGGAGGAGGGAGGAGGGAGGCCGCAGACCGGCCGGGCGGGCGCAGGGGGAGGTCTGCTTCCCAGAGACAGGCTTTATTTACAACTCGGCGAGCGAGCGGGCGACCGGGCAGGGGACAGATGAGCAGCTTCCCCGCGCAGCCGCCCCCAGAGACTCACTGGAAGCCTCCTCACAAGCCCGCGCCCTTTTCGCACTTCGGCCTCAGGCTCCAACACCTTTGCGGAGGTGCCGCCGGGGCCTGGTGAGAAACCACAGTTGTCATCCCCGCTACGGCAGAGTGGACAAAGCTTCTAAAAAGAGTGGCCCGGCCCTGCCTCGCCCAACAGGCGCACAGTGCCAGCCGGGGTCCCGAGCACGTGCAGCCGGCACCGCGGCCAGAGGACCCACATCCCCGCTCCCAGATGCTGCTGAGACTAGCAATAACACCACCTTGGAGTAGTGTCCTCTCAGGAGAGTCAGCCCCACAAAAGGAGGCCACACAGGACCCAGTACAGGTAACACCGGCAGCCTGCCCCGCACTCAGCCTGCGTTTCACCATCACAGAACCTAAATTTCTCCCGACAGTGAAGCTCAATTCCCGCTCCCTAGTCCTGACTTCTCAGGTGCACTACGCCCACTTTCATGGGGGAGGAATCTAGGGGCAGCACCAGGGGGAAAAGCTCTTTCACAACACAACATCCTGGGCAAAGGTTGCAAACGCACACCCACATGAGCCACAGGAGCGCAGGTGTTGTAAACCAGTCAAGTGAGCCCAGGTAGGGACTGGGCGAACTCAAGACACCAGCACTCGGCTCCAGCTGGAGGCTGCCAAGGTAAGGCGGGCTCATGGTGGCCTCATCTCTGATTGTTCAAGAGAAGCTAGAATCTGGATTCTTATGTTACATGTCCTGATTTTATTTATTTATTTTTCTTTTTGAGACAGAGACTCATTCTGTCGACCTAAGTGAGTAGAGTGCCATGTTGTCGTCATAGCTCACAGCAACCTCAAACTCTTGGGTTCAAGCGATCCTCCTGCCTCAGCCTCCTGAATAGCTGGGACTTGTAGGCACACAATGCAATGCCCAGCTAGTTTTTCTATTTTTAGTAGAGACGAGTCTCACTCAAGGCTGGTCTCCAACTCCTGAGCTCAAGTAATTCACCTGCCTTGGCCTCCTAGAGTACTAGAATTACAGACATGAGCCACTATGCCCAGCCTTAAATCTCCTGATTTAAAAATGGCAGGGTGGTGCCTGTGGCTCAGTGAGTAAGGCGCTGTCAGATATACTGAGGGTGGCGGTTTGAACCTGGCTCTGGCCAAACTGCAACAAAAATATAACCAGGCATTGTGGTGGATGCCTATAGTCCCAGCTACTCAGAGACTGAGGCAAGAAAATCGCGTAAGCCCAAAAGCTGGAGGTTGCTGTGAGCTGTGATGCTACAGCACTCTACAGAGGGTAACAAAGTGAGACAGAGTCTCACTCTAAAAAAAGAAAGAAAGAAAGAAAAATATGCAGTCTAAATGAACCACATCTGTGCCCTGAATTAGGTGCACAGAGCAGTGGGCTGCCTTTCTTCTTGCAGCTGGTTGATTCTTTGGGAAGGTTTGGAGGAGTGTGTGTGTGTGGTGGTAATTCCCAGAATGTCCCCTCTGTCCCACTTCCTCCTTGGACCTGACATCTTGGAATCTAAGTAAGCGTCACACACAACCAACCCACTACTTAAGTACTACCAACCAGGTAATGCAGTGTCCAGGGCTGTCTATCCTTGCCTCACGTATCTAGGAACAGCCTCGTATGCACATACTGCGTGTCCTGTACGGTGACAACTGTATGGCCACAGGCTAAAGAGTCAAACTGTAAGAACTATTTCCAAAGGAAGGTCAACAGGGCACCATCCTGGGCCCACATCGTGCCAATTCCTCTCTGCTCCACTGGGCACCTCAGCTAAGAACAGGACCCTCTGCTGAGCCTCGAAGCTGGGTGGAGGACTGAGGAGGAGAGAGGGGGAAAAGAAAAAGAATGGACATGGTTTCTTTTTTTTTTTTTCCTGAGACAAAGTCTCACTTTGTCACCCTTGGTAGAGTGCCATGGCATCACAGCTCACAGCAACCTCTAGCTCTCAGGCTTAGGTGATTCTCTTGCCTCAGCCTCCCAAGTAGCTGGGATTACAGGCACCCGCCACAACGCCCAGCTATTTTTTTTGTTGTTGCAGTTTGGCCAGGGCCAGGTTTGAACCTACCACCCTCGGTGTATGGGGCCGGCACCCTACTCACTAAGCCACCGGTGCCCCCCTGGACATGGTTTCTTATCTCTATGCCACCCCCAAATTCCATGGAAGCTCCTGCCATTCTTTTAGCAGCAGAGAACCTGCCCTCACTGAAGACAGGCCCCATCCTGCTACCAAAGCTGGGGCCTAGGGCTAACAGCCTTTGGCCAGGGAACTATCCCAACAGGGTTTAGCAGAGACACCCCACCCACCCCCCTTCCTCCAGTCCCTGGTTTTCCCCTGTCCCTGCCCTGGCTGGGTTATAAATAGCCCAGGCACATCTGAAGGGCCCTTTCAGCCACAATTCCTCATTTGGTTTGGGCGGGCAAGGCTGTTCCCAGGGCTTGGGAACAACGGGGCCTGGCATTCCCTAGGGCACAAGTGTGCCAGCTCAGGGCCCTGTGCCACAGGTTCTTCTGTCTCCCGCCCTGTGGGCTCCAAGTGCATGGCATGGGCTGCCTACATGGGTCAGACAAGCAGGCAGCATGAAAGAAGGGCCTAAAACCCCAGGAACCCCTCCTGTGCCCTTTCCGCACCCAAGACAATACAAGGTGCCCTTAGAAGTCTCCTAGAGTACCCCCATCTCCATTCCCTACATCCTTAACCAGCATGGTGAGATTGATAACCACTCCTTCCCTAAAACCCTAAATCTCACACAAGCTTCCCCCTGAATATCCAAGGCAACTCTACCCCCCTCCACCCTGGTTGGGTGGAAATTCCAGTGAGTAACTAGAATGCCCCCTCCATTGGACACACAGACTCCACTCTGGCCCTTGGTCCTCCCCCTGAAGGGGAAGTGACTCACAAGTCCCATGGTGCCCTCCCCCTTCCCTTACAAATGCCCTGAGCCAGCCCTGGACCTGAGTTTCAACCCAGTGTCTTCCACATTGCCTGCTCTAAGTCACCCCAAATTGCCTTATTCCAAAGCTAGATTCCTCCCCCTCCCACCCTCTAGCCCCCTGCTTTCTGGATTTCCTCAAAGCTCTTAGCTCCCAAGACTATATTGCAAGGGCTACTGCTGACCAATCTTAGGTTTAGGCTTGCCCTTCTTTTTCTCCTGCCTCTTATAAATGTGGAGTCACCCACTTGGACCCCAGGCCTCAGCCCCCCGTTCTCTACCCTTGGAGAATTCATCCCTTCTTAATTCCAGGCCAATGGCAACCCATCACCATCTCCAGCCCTGACATCTTACTAGTGCGGTGTGAGGTCTGACACCTGCACCATCAGCTGGATGTCCTCACTGGGAAATCCCATCATCAGCCTCTCAACACCAAACCAAAAAACCCTTCCTCCTCCTTAAGCCAGCTTCCCCTTCTGGCTTCTCCACTTCTGTTAGTGGGGCCACCATCTTCCTTCCTTCAGGCCCTACATCCCTTTTACTAAGTCCATTGGTTCTTCCGTCTTTTCCAAAGCCACAACAACCCCAACCAAGGTTTGCAGCTTCTCACGCCTATACCACCACAAGAATATTCCACTTTGACTCCTCATCTTGTCTGTCCATCTGTTCATTCATTCATTCATGCCCAGAGCAGGCCTGGCATGACAAGCACACAAATTTATGAGATGGGGCCCTTGACATTGGCATGCTCTCTTTTGGGGATGAAGTATGTACGAACAAATGAGGCAGTGTTTTCATTTATCAGCCATAGTGGGAACACAGGACAAAGGCACTAAGTCTGCCTGAGAGGCAGAGCTCAGAGGAGAGTGGCTTCTGAGCAGCTTCTAGAAATAAGGAGGGGTTTCCAGGCAAAGGGAAGAATGCCTAAAAGGAAAAGGATAGAGAACAGAAGAGAAAGGGGGCAGAGATGAATTTGGAGCAGTGGCCTGGGACAACACCGGGAGGAGAAAGAACATGAATTCCCCTATGGGCACCCACTGAGATTTCTGACACCCAACAAGTCCACATGTCAAAATCTCAAGGGGGTTACTTTCCACAAATGGCTTTCTCCTACCTTTATCCTTTACCGCCTTCATCCCTTACCCACTAAGTCAGCAATGATTTAATAATTGCCTCCTGTGCATCAGGCACTGTGCTAGCATTCAAAATGGAGTCGCAAACAGGGGACAGTATGCCTACTTTCATGCAGCTGATGGACTTCGGGGCCATGCCAAGGGAGTGGCAGGTGGCAGTGCCAGGGGAAGGGCACATCTTAGAACTATGCAGTTGAGGTACAACTCTTCTAGAAAGGATAACATGGAAATAACTATTGTGATTTTAAATGTTCACACCCTCTGACTCAGCAATTCCATTCTAGGGGAATGTCTCTGAAACAAACATTTCCACAAGGATACAAAATACAGGTACAAAAATGTTCACTGCAGTGATATTTATAGCAGTGAAAAGATTGGAAACAGTCCATGTATCTATGCAAAGGGATTGGTTAATTGGTTTATGGTACCTCCATACAATGAAATACTTACATAGTCATGAAGAAGAATGTGATAGAGCTTTAATCTCTGGTATGCAAGATGTCCAAGACTTCTTTTTGTTTGGTTTTCTTGAGACAGAGTCCCACTATGTCGCCCTGGGTAGAGTGCTGTGGCATCACAGCTCACAGCAACCTCTAACTCTTGGGCTTAAGCGATTCTCTTGCCTCAGCCTCTCAAGTACCTGGGACTACAGGCATCCGCCACAATGCTCATCTATTTTTTGCTGCAGTTGTCATTGTTGTTTAGCAGGCCCAGGCCAGGTTCAAACCCGCCAACCCCAGTGTATGGCCAGCACCCTAACCACTGAGCTACCAGTGCCGAGCCAGTCTAAGACTTATTAAGCAAAATAATAAAAGCAGGCCAGGTGTGGTGGCTTGTGCCTATAATACTAGCAATTTGGGCGACCAAGGTGGGAGGAATGCTTGAGATCAGGAGTTTGAGACCAGGCTGACCGAGACCTGGTCTTTACTAAAGATGGAAAAATTAGCTGGGTGTATAGTCCCCACTACTCAGGAGGCTGAGGCAGGAGGATCAATTGAGCCCAGGAGTTTGAGGCAACAGTGAACTCTTTCAATGCAGTGAACTATGACGATGCCACTGCACTCTAGCCTAGGAAACAGAGCAAGACCCTGTCCAAAAAACAAACAAAACCCAACTCACACACAAAACAAAAAACAAGAGCAAATTATATAACAGTGACAATAATATCCCATTAAAAATACATATGTATATGGAGGTGCCCGTAGTTCAGTCAGTAAGGTGTCGGCCACGTACACTGAGGCTGGCAGGTTTGAACCCAGCCCAGGCCAGCTAAAACAACAATGACAACTGCAACAACAACAACAAAAATAGCCAGGCATTGTGGCAAGTGTCTGTAGTCCTAGCTACTTGGGAGGCTGAGGCAAGAGAATCATTTAAGCCCGAGAGTTTGAGGTTACTATGAGTTGTGACACCACGGCACTCTACCCAGGGCAATAGCTTGAGACTGTCTCAAAAAAAGATTATATATATATATATATAGCTTATACATGGAAGAAATAGAGAATCAAATAATCAACTCTTTTTTTTTTTTTTTTTTTTTTTGAGACAGAGCCTCAAGCTATCCCCCTGGGTAGAGTGCCATGGCATCACAGCTCATAGCAACCTCCAACTCCTGGGCTCAAGCGAGTCTCCTGCCTCCACCTCCCAAGTAGCTGGG
>CAUYQV010007977.1:0-25902 GCA_963574575.1 Galagoides demidoff
GTTAATGCAGTCATGGGGTACAATCTGCTGGGTTTATATACAATTTGAAATGTTTTCACCAAACTGGTTAACTTAGCCTTCACAGCATTTTCTTAGTTATTGTGTTAAGACATTTATATTCTACACTTAGTAAATTTTGCGTGTACCCTTGTAAGATGCACCGTAGGTGTGGTCCCACCAATTGTCCTCCCTCTACCCATCCTCCTCCCTCCCCGCCCCCCGCGCGCCCCCGGTCCGCGTCGGTTTGGGGGGTAATTGGGTTATAGCTTTCATAAGAAAGCTATAAATTGGTTTCATAGTAGGGCTGAGTACATTGGATACTTTTTCTTCCATTCTTGAGACACTGATAAGAAGAATATATTCCAGCTCCATCCATGTAAACAAGAAAGAGGTAAAGTCTCCATCTTTCTTTAAGGCTGCATAATATTCCATGGTGTACATATACCACAATTAATTAATCCATTCGTGGGTTGATGGGCACTTGGGCTTCTTCCATGACTTAGCAATTATGAATTGGGCAGCAATAAACATTCTGGTACAATTATCTTTGTTATAATGTGATTTTTGGTCTTCTGGATATATACCTACTAGAGGAATTATAGGATTGAATAGCAGGTCTGTTTTTAGATACCTAGGTGATCTCCAAACATCTTTCCAAAAGGAACATATTAGTTTGCATTCCCACCAGCAGTGGAGAAGTGTTGCCTTTTCTCCATATCCACATCAACAACTCTGGTTTGGGGATTTTGTGATGTGGGCTAATCTTACTGGAATTAGATGATATCTCAAAGTAGTTTTGATTTGCATTTCTCTGATGATTAAAGATGATGAGAATTTTTTATGTGTCTGTAGGCCGTGCACCTGTCTTCTTCAGAGAAATTTCCCTTTGAGTCCTTTGCCCACCCTGAGATGGGATCACTTGTTCTTTTCTTGCTAATACATTTGAGTTCTCTGTGGAATCTGGTTATTAAACCTTTGTCGGATACATAACCTACAAATATCTTCTCCCACTCTGAGGGTTGTTTGCTTGCTTTACTTACTGTGTTCTGGGCTGTGCAGAAGCTTTTTAGTTTGATCAGGTCCCCATAGTGTATTTTTGATGTTGCTTCAGTTGCCTGGGTTGTCCTCCTCATAAAATTTTCACCCAGGCCAATTTCTTCAAGAGTTTTCCCTGCACTTTCTTCTAGTATTTTTATAGTTTCATGTCTTAAGTTTAAATCTTTCATCCAATGAGAGTCTATCTTAGTTAATAGTGAAAGGTGTGGGTCCAGTTTCAGTCTTCTACAGGTTGCCAGCCAGTTCACCCAGCACCATTTGTTAAATAGGGAATCTTTCCCCCACTGAATGTTTTTAATTGGCTTGTCAACGATCAAATAACGCTAAGTAGCTGGGTTCATCTCTTGGTTTTCTATTCTGTTCCATACATCTACCTCTCTGTTTTTCGGCCAGTACCATGCTGTTTTGATCATTATCGATTTATAGTATAGTCTGAGGTCTGGTAGTGTGATTCCTCCTGCTTTATTTCTATTTCTAAGTAATGTCTTTGCTATTTGAGTTTTTTTCTGATTCCATATAAAATGAAGTACTATTTTTTCGAGATCTTTAAAGTATGACAGTGGAGCTTTAGTAGGGATCACATTAAAATTGTATATTTTATACTGTATATTGTATACTTTGGGTAGTATGGACATTTTAACAATGTTGATTCTTCCCAGCCATGAGCATGGTATGTTTTTCCATTTGTTAACATTTTCAGCTATTTCTTTTCTTAGAGTTTCATAGTTCTCTTTATAGAGGTCTTTCACATCCTTTGTTAGGTAAACTCCCAAATATTTCATCTCCTTTGACACTACTGTGAACGGAATACAGTCCTTGACTGTTTTTTCAGCTTGACTATTGTTGGTATATATAAAGGCTACAGATTTATGAGTATTGATTTTATAACCTGAGATGCTGCTGTATTCCTTGATCACCTCTAAGAGTTTTGTATTAGAATTTCTGGTGTTTTCCAGATATACAATCATATCATCTGCAAAGAGTGAAAGTTTGGTCTCTTCTGACCCTATATGGATACCCTCGCCTTTCCTTCCCTAATTGTGATGGCTAAGACTTCCATTACCTTGTTGAAAAGCAGTGGAGACAATGGGAAACCTCGCCTGGTTCCTGATCTGAGTGGAAATGATTTCAATTTAACTTCATTCAATACTATGTTGACTGTGGGTTTGCTGTAGATGGCCTCTATCACTTTAAGAAATGTCCCTTCTATACCAATTTTCTTAAGTGTTCTGATCATGAAAGGATGCTGGATACTATCAGAAGCTTTGTCTGCATCAACTGAGAGAATCATAGAATCATATGTTTCTGGGGTTTTTTGCAGTTTTTGGCCAGGGCTGGGTTTAAACCCACCTCCTCTGGTATATGTGGCTGGCACCCTACTCCTTTGAGTCACAGGTGCCACCCAGGTCTTTGTTTTTTAATTTGTTTATGTGATGAATTATATTCATAGATTTATGAATATTGAACCAGCCTTGAGACCCTGGGATAAAACCCACTTGGTCATGGTGTATAATTTGTTTGATGTGTTGCTGGATTCTGTTTGTTAGGATCTTGTTGAATATTTTTGCATCAATTATTTGTTAGTGATATTGGTCTATAATTTTCTTTTCTTGTTGTGTCTTTTCCTGGTTTGGGGATCAAGGTGATGTTTGCTTTTATTTAAAACATTTAATAAGCATTTGTGCTGGTGTGTCCAGGAAATTGACACGGACCCACTCCTGGGAACTTCCTGTGTCAAGCAGATGATTTTAGTTTGGACTTCCCATCACCATTTTAGATTCTAGAGACCCCTGAAAAGTCAAGACATTTGACCCGAGGGGGGTGGAGAAATAATTGCAAACAAGAGAGAAGGACCATCCGGGGAGTCCAGCAAGGAGATTCGATCTGTTGGCTTTGAGCAGTACCAGCGGCTGGGAGGGACGGGCAGGGGTGGCGGGGCTCACGGGATGCACAGGGTCCTGAGGCTCTGCTCACCTTTGGACAAGGGAGAAAGTGACATTTCCCAGTGTGGCCTGAGGGGACATTTGGCCTTAACAGCACTTAGTTCACTCTCCAGGTGATGTAAATGTTTGCTTTTTCCTCCCAGGCTTCTCACCTGCCCAGTAGGAGTCCAACATTCCCACCCATCCTAGTTCACCACTTAACGTACATCTCTGCATTCTGAGGTCCCCTGGGTGCACTTCCAATGTGACATTTTGGTTGTCTAGTTTGAACTGTCTAAAACAACATTTTACCAAGTGGTATGAGCTATTTTGTGGGATAAAGCGCCATGGAACTGAACGCAGCTTTAGAAAGCCTGATCCCAGCTCTCGCCGACCCTCTCAGGAGGAAGACAGAGGAAGCTCTATCGGTGAGACCCTCCCATGCTCCTTTTAGCCCACTTTTCTTGGACTATTGATATTAGATCAGGAAACCTCTTGAGTAAAAAACACTGACAACGCCCCAGAGACCATCGTGTTAGTGAGCGCAGTTTGGGAAAACCTTGTCTACGGGAGACACCCCCTGTGTACAGAAACTATAAACCAGAAAGCACACACTGAAAATTTGTTCAAATCTGAAGGTGCATTAGAGCTGAATTTTTAAGATGAATAAAAGCGTAAGATGTTGATGGCCAGACAGCAGCATTCCACCCTTCCTTCCCATTCTCCACTCAGGGATCCAGGCATGAAATATTCCATCAGTTGTGAAGCCTCTCTCTTAACTCCGAGCTCTCTCTCTCTCTCTCTGCTGTCTGTAATAAGTCCCTTAGTGTTAGACGGTGCCCCTCTAACTCCGCTACTGCCAAACTGAGAGCCCACTCCAGCTAGTCCGCACATCTCAGATGCAAACCCTCACCCTGCTTATTCTGAGCAGCTGTCAGCAGGACACTGCTCCTGGGCTGTTTGGCATTTTAGCAGGAAAGCCTCTGCAAGCCTGTTTGCATGTTGCAGGGAATCTCTGACCATCAGCAGCTCACACCCTTTGGTGCCGGGAAAGGAGAGCTCCTTCATCTTTTTGATTCAGATCTTCTTCCAAAGAACATTCTTCCTCCATCTGAGTTATATTAATAAAAGGCAGAGCCCCCCTATGTCTGCCATAACTCCCCAGGGGTGGGAGGTAGTGTTCTCTGGTTTTCCTTCCCATCTACAAGATTTGCAATTTGTTAAGGTCTCACCATGGTGTCATTAGGCAGGAAACCCCCACAGGAGCAGGGGAGAGACCCCACAGTGTCCCAGCATGAGGAAAAGCAGGTAGGGATGTGTCTCACCGTGCTGTCTCTGCTGACTCTCTCAAAGGTGCTGGGCACGAGGTACAGATACCCGCTGCCTCTCCGGAGTTTTCCCACTGGCTGTAAGGAGCGGATGTCTCCAGAGCTTACAAGGCAGTTTTGTTGTTTGCACGACAGGAGTGTAGAATCTGGCATTTCCCCTGTCAGGCACTGGGCTCTCTGAGCAGCAGGGCTACAGTGAGAGGCCTTTGCTTTCTGGAAAGTGATTCCAATCCTCTCAGCTCCTTGGGCAGGCTCTGATTTTGCACATGCATATAACCCACAGGAAATAATCCCGGGACACACTTGTCTTCCCAGGCCCTGTCTCTGGTGCAGAACAGCATCACCAAGTGGTGATTAGAAACCCACCCAGCAGGGAAAGACGGGGCTCATTAGAAAATCCAGAGCAGGGGGAGTTATCACCCAGAGTTTGTGTGATCACCTCCTATCTGCAGGACACGTGATCCTTGGTGTGGGGAATGAATGCCCAGTGTCACTCTCGTCCTCACAGAGTTCAGACTGTGACCAAAGAGGCACCTTTTGTAAGTGCAGTGACAGCAGAAAGTTGTGAAAGACAGTCTGTGGTGAGCGACCTATTGCTTTGGTGGGACCACAGAGGCCACATATTGCTCCTGGAGTTTTGGGGTGTGGCCCCACTCCACATGGCCCCCAGGGCCCTGGGTCAGGTCACTGGCTCCCCCAGGCTACAGCGATGACCAGGACCTGGGCTGATCTCTTCTGTGGTTCTCATCCCCAGAGCAGCAGGGGTCAGGTCGGGATAACAGTGTGTGCTGAGCTGGGCAGTCAGCACGTGTGGCTAGAATGGATATACACCCCAGGACAACTGCGAGAATGAAGCCCTCTGGCTGGTGGGATGGCAGCTGATGGTGTGTGAGTCCTGTGTGGGCCTGGCCTAGGGTGGACCACAGAACAGAGGAGGTTCTACGTCTCACACAACCCAAGAGCCAGCGCCTTCGTGAGTATGTGCCGAGGCACCTCACCCCCCCAACCCCATCCTGATCCCGTGCCCCAAAGCCACATCCACCTGCTGCTGGGAGTAGCTCCCTCAAAAAGGGGAGAAGAGGGCAGCCACACAGGGGAGACAGAGCAGAGACCCCAGAAGGAGGAGGCCCCATGACATCCTGGGGGCATCTAGTCCCAGCCGCGCCCACAGCACGCTTTTCCATCCCAGAGCTGATGTGCTGAGTGGGCTTTCCGTCACAAGGTGTGTCCTGGTCACAGCATAAACTGGCACCTTCACATGAAGTGCGGCAGGAACAGTGAGAAGCCCGTGTCCCACGGGGGAGTGGCCAGCTGAGCCGTGCAGCGGGAGTGGGGCAGCTCATGAGGGTGTCAGACCATGTGCCTCCGTAGGTGTAAGAATTAGGAGGGGAAAGTTGTTGAGTTTGTGGGGTGTTCAGGAACTTTCTGGGAGAGAGGAGACTTGGCCTCCATTCCGACAGCAGAGCAGGACCAGTAAAAAGCTTTAATTGTTGATTATTTGTCAAGGCAGAGAGCTGCGGCCCTGCTGCCCGCGAGGACAGTGCATTCCTCCATTTCCAAGTGTGAGAACCAGCACCAGCTGCACACACACTGCCCCTCTACTCGAGCTAAATCAGGATGGGTAAGGCCCACTGAGACTAAGATGCCTGATGAAGGTCAGATTGGGCAGGCACAGACAAGTGTGGAGAGTGACTGCGTAGGGGGAGGGGGAAGGTCACTCTGCAGGTGCCCTGGCTCCTCCCCTGGGAGGGGGAGATAGAACAGGAGGCCCATAGAAGGGGCATCTGGAGCCCACAACCCTCACACAGCTCAAGGTGAGCACCGAACCCTCTGGGATTCCTTCCCCCTCCCTGCCTTTTCCATGAAAAGATCTTGGGTGGGGAAAGGGGGGGATATGAGGGATACCCCTAAAATGACTCTCTGTGGGCCACACCCTGGGAAATCCCCTGCCCCCGGATCTCGTGACTTACTTCTAACCAATGACACATGGCAAGACAAAGGGATTTTAGATGAATCAAGAAGAGATTACCCCAGGTGGGCCTGACCCAGCCCAGCAATGGAGAGTGCCTGACAAGAGCCCTCATCCTTCCCTGACGTCAGAGATGCTCCTTCCCACTGGCGCTGAAGGAGCCAGACCTGAGCCGTGAGCTGCCAGGACAGGGCTGGCTTCTGGGAGCCCACGAGGGGCTGGACTTCACCAGCAGCCCAGGAGCTCGGCACAGCACCCGAGCCCCACCTGGGGCTGGCGGCTCCCACGGCACTTTGACTGCAGTCTGGGGGAGCCTGGGCCAAGGACCCAGCAAGGCCCCGGCTGGAGGCACAGAAACCACGAGGTGATACACGCGTGCCGTCCCCGTGCCCAGGTTCGTGGGGTTGTCACGCAGCAGCAGGAAGCTGGTACAGTGGAGGTAGGGAGGGGAGAGGGTGAGCAGGGGAAGAAGGTGACCCTCTGTGTGTGGAAGTGAAGCCTTTCCCTGTGGGATCCACAAGTTAAAAACAGGTTTGGGTGGCACCTGTGGCTCAAAGGAGTAGGGTGCCTGCCCCATATACAGGAGGTGGTGGGTTCAAACCCAGCCCTGGCCAAAAACTGAAAAAATAAAACAGATTTTGTTTTTTGCCTTTCCTTGATTTGAATGTGCTAAGCACTCTGCAGGGAGCCCCTGACTAGTGCAGAGGGCATCAGGGAAGAAGCCAGCCCGCGCTGGCCTCTCGGGAAGCAGCCTGAGGAGGAGGACGGTCTTTGGTGCTGTCTGTGTGATCCGGTTTAATTTCCAGGCTGAGCGTCCATGAGCTCCTCTGCACACGTGCTGGTCAGCACCTTCCTCTGACTCGAATTTATTCACCGTTCCCCGGTGGTGTCCTTTGTTCCCAAGGTATCCTCTCGCCTCTGGTCCCCACTCAGCTCTCGGGAAACCTCAGCCCTGGAGTAACATAGTGTCCTCGGCTATCTCAAGAACTGTGCCACTAAATAGCAGAGTGGATGGACGTTCTAATTCCCTTATCAATTATATTAAATTATACATTCCCACAAAAATCTCTCCCATCACTGTATTATTTAAGGAGAAAGAGCTGAATACAGAAGACCTCTATTTCTCACTCCCAATTCTCAGATAATTATAAATATACTCACCTTTTTTTTCCTTAATCATGGATTAACTTTTATGGAGATGGTTGATTTTCTTTCCAGGAAGGCTCAATTTTGACAGAAGCCCTAACCTGTCACGAAGAGTGTGCCTACTGCATCATCCATGCTGTTCACAGAAGGCCTCGCCTGGGCGTCGCACAGGGCTGCAGGCTGCCGCGGCCCGCGCCAAGGAAGCCCGTTTGTATTTTTGAACCCGGCTGTTCTATGTCATCCAAGCAGTGTTTCTGGACCCAGGAGGTACCCTTTGTAAAGGAAAATGCATTCACCATTTGATACAGGGATGTGCAAATGCTCGCAAACTTAATTTTAGTAGATTGAGCTCTGGTTTCTGCATTTACTTATATTTTGTTTTCCCAAATGGGTTTTCAGTGACTGTTTGACATTTCTGCGTTCTCCTTCCTGAACTTCAGAGGCCCCATAGCTAATTGTGATGAACCAGGGTGGAGGAGAGCACAGCCGTCAGAGGAGCGAGTCGGCGTTACTGCTGACAGAGGACCCAGGCCCACATCAATAATACACGTTGTCAGAATCTGTCACTACTAATGCAGGGAAAATACAGTTCAGGCTCCAGGACAAAAGCCCAGGGTTTGATCTGAGCCTGTGATGGGGGTGAGTGACTGAGCTGCTTCTTTCTTCAGTTACCACATCTTCCAAGTGGGATAGCAATGGTGCCTGGTGCTTGGGTCAGCAGGAGGATTAGTGAGCCACTGTGTTTAAAGCTCTCAGACGGGTACTTAGCTGGTAACAAATGTCACCCGCCCTTGGTCCTGTTATACTACTAGCAGGCACTGCCCCTGTGCTCTCAGGACAGCCCCGGCTACCGTTGTGGTGAAGACATAAGGTCTCTGCAGCTTTTTCTCATCGATAGGGAAAAGCCCAGGCTCGGCCGTGCAGGCTGAGCCGACTTAGTGCTGCCAACACCAGGCCTCCCCCAGGTGCTTTCTACAAGTGAACAGAGGCTGTAACTGTGTTTCATGAGCTCCGGAGGCATCTGCAGAGAAAATGTCACACAAACGAGGTCAGCAGCAGAAAACCAGCCAGAAATACTGTGCGGTGCTCTGGGGGCCATTTCTCCCCTGTCACGGTTTTCTTGGTGCTTCAGAATCACGGCAGTTCCAGGGTTTTGTGCAATAGAAATACGTGAACAATAGATTCAGGAATTCATTCTTCCCCCCGCAACCGTATACAAGAGCATTCTGAGCACAAGTCACTGTTCAGAGGCCAGATCTAGTGCCTCACTGCTGGGACCAAAGCTATGATGGTGGGAAGGAGACACAGGGCCCGACTGCTGCAGCCATGCAGGTGACGGTGGCTGCGTCCCCGTAAAACATTACAGCAAGAGAAAGATGTAAGCAGCCATCTGTTCAGGCAGTGTCATTAATTTCTATCACACTGCACGGCCTTCGGCTAAACATTTATTCTCCCCTTAACTTATTGCAGCTATTCTTCCATTTGAGAAAATAAGATTATCTGTGCTATACCCGCTTGGTGCAGATAATCAAATTATGTGTTTTCCTTCTTCTTCAAATGTAATCAGGGCCAACATCTGTCTCCCCGAGATGAGACAAACTTGCTTAGCGCCACCCTTTAAGCCGAGGTGTCCTCTCTGGTTCAGAGAGGATTTGAGAACCTCAATTAATTACCCCCATCCATCCGGACCACGTGCCCATAAACGTCAGGGAAATCTCATTCGGGGGAGACAAATGGAATAAAGAGGCGGCAAAAGTTTTCAAGAAATTGTTTCTTAGGTATTTTGATAACATCTCTTTGTTGCGATTAAAAAATGTAAAAAGTAAAGCAAACAGCATTCGGGGTTTACCCATTCCAGGTTTGCGGATAACTGATACCTGCCAGGGCTTCTCGTCTGGGGTCAACTTATCCCACCCCCCCCCACCCCCAGGAGATATTTAATCATGTTGGCTGTCACAATGTGGGCAGTGTCCTGCTGTGGCCTCTGGTGGGTAGAGGCCAGGGATGCTGCCCCATGGCTACTGCACACAGGACACCTCACAACAAGGAGCCCTCTCACCCACCATGGCAACAGTGCCAAGGTGAGGAACCCCGTTACAAGCATTGATGGGGGACACAGCAAGTCACCTGTATAAGACATTAAGGAAAACCTTCTACGCTAAGGAGGAACGTTTTAATGCAGTGACAATCTGTGTGTTCTCGAGTTCTCACCTGCTGGACTACAAACTATTAGTAAATTTTCTAGTAAGCGTTAAAGAAACCCCAAACTGTGTCACACATGGCGATCATCATTATTATAAATACCAATAAAAATATTTAGTGAGCGGTTATTCCTTTCTATAAAGTGTGGGCCCCAGCCTCACAGCTGCCGCGGGAATAAATGACCAGGTGCAGCAGGTTCCTGGCCGTGCAGGGCTCAGCCGCACCCGGGGGGCTGACGGGGGCTCTCGGCACCAGGCACCATCCCGCAAATGAAGGTTAGAAACCTGTGTGCAGACATTTAAGGTCCCCCAGGAGCCGGGCTCCCTGTCTCCCTACCGCCTTTCCTCAGATGAAATACTCAATCAAGTGACAGGGTAGCACAGCCCTGTCCCCCGGGGACCCCTGAGACCCCACAGCGGAGGCAGAAGCGGCTGAACAGGCCGCGGTCTGGTAACCACCTGCACTGACACGTTCACAGCGGCAGGTGTTTCCGACTGTGCATGTTTGTGTCGCTTGAGTACCCCTGGGAGGGGCACAAAGCTCACCCAAACTCAGCTTCCATTTCCAGCCATGAAACGCCAAAGACCCCGAGGTGAAGGTCACAGCTCTGCCATTTTCAGAGGCACCCGCCCTCCCTCACTACCTCCTAGATTTTTATATCAGAGCTCTGGGTGACTCTCTGCTGCTTCTGGCGTTTAGACAGCTGCTGGTCAAGGTGACCAAAGAGGAGAGATGGAGCCACAGGAGCCTGCAGCCATGGTCAGCCTGCGGCCATGTTCGGGGTCCTTGCCCTACTGGCTGTGAGGCTGTGCTGAGCCCCCGCATCTGTCCTTTCTGAGTAATTGAAATTTCAGGGCAAGAACTTCCCCTTTTTCCTGGTATCTTCAAGAGATGCAGGAAGGTGGGGAGGGGCAGTGAGAGAAGGGGGAAGCTTGGAGTCGGCAAAATCAGTCTCAACAACCACCCGACGACCCCCACCCCCACACTCAGGGCTTTTATCTCCTTAGAGGCCACAGGGTTGGGGCATAGAGAGTTAAGTGACTGACCACAGTCCCCTGACTCTTTGGTGAAGGATCCAGGGTTGACCTCTGTCTGTCTGAGGGTCACAGCTGCCCAGGGGCAGGAGCTCTGGATGGAACTCAGCCCTGTAGCCCTTACGAGGGGATGTGAAGGCAGAAGGCCAGCTTAAGTCTCCAAGCCTGAGTTTTCTCACGTGTTAACAGAGGATTAGATCTGGCATTCCAGAAGCCAAGCACAGAGTGAGTGCACAAGGGCGGTGATAATTCGGGCCCCTGACACCGAGGTCAGCAGCCGGGGAGCGCTATGATACTTGCCCTGCTGAGGCTCAGTGTGCAGAGGAGGGAACAGCAGGCCTGGCACTGAAGTGCGTCCAGTGGTGCAGGCTAGTTCACGCCTGCCTCAGGTGGCCAGGGCCACCTCCCATCTACACAGCACCTCCGTCCCGCTGCCTCACTGTGACCCTTGTCTGCTTCCTCCAGATTGTGCAAACATACCCCAAACTGCCGCCCTCCCACGATCACGTGATCCCCCCGGCTGTGCTGGAAGCACACCCTGTTTCTTTTCTTTTTTGGCCAGGGCTGGCTTTGAACCCACCACCTCCAGCATATGGGGCCGGCACCCTACCCTTTTGAGCCACAGGCACCGCCCCAGGCACACTCTGTCTCACACTTCTGGTGCAACTCGTCAGCCCTTTAGCTTAACCACCTACGTGAAGCTTGGGGCTGCCGTGGAATGAGCTGAACAGCTTTTCCCGTAAGTGGTGAGTTCCAGTCTAATGTAAAAGCAGCTTGACCCGAAGCTGCCTAATTTCTTAAATCATTCTAACTAACTAGTGTATAGGGTTTCACCTAAATACCCCAGAAAAAGTGTAATAATGATGCAGCTGGTGGGGAAGCTGGGTGTTCTTTCTAATGGCGACTTTCCTAAAATAAACTCCAGCCGTGTACTACGTTACCAGATGAAGGGAAGAAAATGCTCTACCCAAGTCCAAACAGAGGGGCCGTGGGGGTTCCCTCCTATCCGAGCATTTTCGGGAGTTCTCCACTCTGGAACTCACAGCACTTAACTTCCACAAATTAGCTGAATGCTTCGCGTCCAGTATCAAGGTGTTTGCTGTGATTCTGTTGTCCCCAAAGCTGGGGCTCACCAAGAAAACACTCCCGAGAAGTCCAAACGTGACCCTGCAGCTCAGTGGCTGAAGGAAGTGACAAAGGTCTAGCAACTCTGCCAGGGAGACACCAGGGACCCCTCGGCACCACTTCCTACAGACACCACCTGCGGCCTTGGCTTGGGGACTCCTGAAGTCTCATAGCCCCGACTGAAAAAAAGACCCTGGAGGGTCACACCTGCTTTCAGCTGCTAAGTCAGATCCTGAGAGAATTCCTCCCCTCCCGTCTAATTTAGAAGGGTGGTGATTGTCAGCAGAAGGGGAAGAGGGAAAGTAATTGCTGAGTTACTTTATTTACTTGCCGGGGAGGAAGGAATCCTCAGGGTTTGCTACGCCAGGACCCCTGTGGTTGTGGGTCTGAGGCCCTTGGCAGGTAGGCGTCTGTAATTTAGCTGAGCTGGGACACAGAATGAATAGAGACACCGGGTGAGGCCGCAGTTCCCTTCTGCCCCATCATCCATCAGAACCCCACACAGCCAGGGG
Source organism: Galagoides demidoff (assembly GCA_963574575.1). Classification (NCBI taxonomy): domain Eukaryota; kingdom Metazoa; phylum Chordata; class Mammalia; order Primates; family Galagidae; genus Galagoides; species Galagoides demidoff. The sequence continues at coordinate 12,295 of CAUYQV010007977.1, forward strand.
TTCTCTGTTTCACATCCTGTACGAATAGAATCCAGAGAACATGTAGGGGGTTGGTGACATAGACCCAGGGTCAGGTCACCCAGTTTTGGCTCCTGGCTTAAAGCCATTGACTTCTCCAAACTTGGCCTCAACTCTTGCGTAGGTATTAAAGAGAGAAGAGCGTCTCTCTGAGTTTGTCCTGAATGCCGCATGCAGTGGTGTCTGTCGGGGGCTTGCCGTGCAGACAGCAGCCATCAATTTCAGCTTGTGTTATTACAATCAGAACTGCCTGAAGACGTCCTTTGTACCAGATATCTTTAAGGAAATAGCCAAACGCTACTGACAAAAATGAAACGCAAGAGAAGTAGCTCAAAATGTGATGCTTTTGGAGAATTTCAGACCTTACAAATTCTCAGTATAACAAAACCGAGGTCTGTTGTATTGTATCATTCCTGATTATAGTGGAATAACATAGAGATAAATAAAAAGGCATTTTGAGCCAAAAAGCAATGCGGGGCATTATTTTTAGTTATAAGTGTTAGGTGCATAAATTCTTTGGTTCCCCAGCTGTAAGGCGCTGGCACATCACGTGTCATCAACCCCGACAGGCATCGGTTCTGGCCTCATCACAGTCCCTCACAACTGTGGGACTTCAAGCAGGGCAGGTGAGCTGGGTGAGCTGCGGTTTCCTCACCTGTGAAGTGGGGGTGACGCTGTCTGCTCCTCAGCACCATTGTTAGAATTATATGAATGAATTATTCCAAAATGTCCCCTATCCTGGCTTATTGCACAAATGTCTTATTTCCTCTTTGGTGACAGGAAAAATGTCCCTTTGCTGTCTCAGGGAAAGTGAAGCAAGATTAAGAAAAAGCCCCAGATTAGGACATTCCTACCCTTCAGTCCATTGCTGGGCACTCCTGCTTTGCTGATTTCCAACTCCAGGGGAGGCTCAAAGAGAGAATCTCACCCTGAAGATGGAAAATGTTCATTCTCATCGTGAAGCAATCCTTTCTGTTTTCTGTTTATCATCGAAAATATTAATTCTGGTTTTGCTCACCAAGTGGACGGTATATGACATAGTTCCGTGACTAACCAGAAGCTCCCTCTCCAATCTTGCTGCTATGCGCAGGGTGCCTTCCTGGTCTTCCCATGAACGATGGGAATGGAGCAAAGCTAGATCTCACGGAGGGCAGGGCTGTGAGCAAGTCTTCTTTCCTCTGAGTCTAATTTTTTTGGAGTCGCAATAGGTGAATTGGAGGGGGAAAGAATAAGAAAAAACAAATATGAGTAAATAGAGGTAGAATGGACGTTCCCACAGGAGATTCCAGGCTATTTATATTGTGGTCTTTTATCTCAGTACACTGTTAGAGGGAAAAAATACTGCACATTAAATAAATAGGTTTGAAGGCTCAAAGACCTACGGCTAAAGAGAAAGTATATGAAATACATAAGCTAGAAATAACACCTACAGCTGGGCGATGTTTCCCTGCCAGCCATTTTATTTTTCTTTCAAGCAATTCGGTCTGTTCAGTGTCATTAACTCTTTCATAGATGACAATTCTGACACTGAGAAGTTCTGTCCACAGAAGGTGACAGTGCGGGCTGGAAACCAGCTGTCTCCAGCTCAATCTTGGATCCTCTGCAAGACCCCCGGCTCCTTTCCAGATGCCATACCAATCAACTCTCACTCTCCAGGATTTTAGGATGAGATTGACCTGGGGGGTCTGTGTCCGAGGGACACGGAAGAGGGAAGGCTCAGCCCTCGGAGCTGCTGTTCCTGCTCCTGGGGCTCCCGCCGCCTCCATGCTGCTGATCACGCACCGGTCACTCCCACAGGGCACAAGACAGCTGACCACCCACCGGCTGGTGTTGGGCCGGACGATTCTGCTGTGGGAGCTGTTCTGTGCCTGGTGGGCTGTTTAGCGACACCTCTGGTCTCTGCTCACTGGGTGTCATCCGTGTCCCCCAGCCCTGTGTGACAACCAAAAATTATCTTCCAAAATTGCCACGTCTTCCATGTCACAGAATCCCCTCCGCTGACAACTCCCGCCTGAATACAACTCAGAATCAGGCAGTATAAATTTTACTGATTTATCATTTGTGTTACTGTTTTGTGAGACGTTGGGAACTCTCATGCACTCTCTAGGTCTTTTCGCCATGTTTCCAGGGAAGGAGAGACACAAGACCCCTGAAAACCTGGCACACTGAAACAAATAACCATCACACCATATGGGTTTGTGTCTGGGTGCAGAATTCTTACAAATGTACTTCAGATTCAAATGTTCAAAAATATCTGCCTAATGATATGTAGTTTCAGAGTAAACAGTTCATTTTTCTTCTAAATGAGCATTCAGTTTATAGAAATGGAGAACTAATGTGTTTTCTGCTGCCAGGAACCGTCTCCGTGGTATTCAGAGACCTTTGTTGATTACTTTTTAGCTACATAATGTTTACATTATTGAGACCAAAAATAGACAAATGATGGGTGTGTGAATCATCTCCGATTTGCCTCCTTGTCCAGCTTTCAAATCCCCCTGCGTGCATCACTGGAAAATAAAGTGAGGACCTTGTGATCGAATGGGGAATTGATCACCAGGATCTGGTCTGAAATGGGTGAAGAAATAAAAAACAGAACACACAAGAGTACAAAGGAGAAGAATCTGCCCCTGGCGCAAAATGAAGGACTTTTTGCACCTGTGAGATCGCCTTAGAGCACGACACTGAGGGGCCAGGTTACCACCCAGTAAACAGAGAAGGCTGCATAGGCTGAGGGGGTGGGTGTGTCTCACCCGTGAGACCGACATTGTGGTGGACACTCTGGCTCAGCTGACCAGGAAGCAAGAGCAGGGTCATCACCTGACTGCAAAGGCTGCCCCTCCAAGGAGCAGGCAGCGTCTACTCTTGGACCAGGAATGAGGACACTCCAGTCAGAAACCGGAGCAAGGACAGGTGTCCCCAATGAACATCTTCAGGGACCAGAGAGGCAATCGCACCCAGAAGTGCCCTCACTGGGTGTCCTCTCAGACGCCTGGTTTACTCTGGACTGAGGAATAAATAGGTTTGAAGGCTTAAAGACCTATGGCTAAACAGAAAGTATATGAAATAGATTAGCTAAAAATAACACCTCCAATTGTGTTCAGGACGATAGTGGGAAAAACGTAAAGAAATTCAGCTGTCAACACAATTTAGGGGGACATATCCTAGATCATAAGAGAACACTTCTTATTTCCTGATGTATAAATACAAAAAATGACCCACGTTGGAGTTCTCAATACGGCTCTCTCTGGAAACACCTATTCAGGGCATGATTCATGGCTGGTCTCATTGATTTGTCTGTTCTGAAAAGTCAAGAAGTCAGCTGAAAACACAGCGGAGTCAGACAGATCAGTAAGATGGGATTATTCACAGATAACGTTTCCAAACACAACAATAATCGTTTAATATTAACCACGCGCCAGGCACTGTGCTAAATATTTCATTTATCCTTTTTAATTAAATGGTACTTCCAGATTGCTGTGTAAGCCGGCACAGTTTACTTAACCTCTTTGGGTCAGCACATCATCGATTCTTTGAAATTTATTAAAACTTGCTTTGTGACTTAGAATACCCTCAGTTTTCTTTAATATTTTCAGTGTGCTTGAAAAGGATTTGCAGAGAGTGCCAAAAAATGAACACACATTTTAAGAAAGGAAAAAATTGTGTTAAATTTGTAATACTCGAGTCACATTCGACTTCTGTAAACAGAGAAGGTGCTCAATGGGGCTTGTGTGTGTCTTTTGTTGTGGGTTTGTACTGTTACAATGTTAACGCAGTCTATACTGAATGTTACAATGTTAACGCAGCCGTACACTGAGTGTTACAATGTTAACACAGTCGTACACTGAGTGTTACAATGTTAACGCAGTCGTACACTGAGTGTTACAATGTTAACGCAGTCTATACTGAATGTTACAATGTTAACGCAGTCGTACACTGAGTGTTACAATGTTAACGCAGTCGTACACTGAGTGTTACAATGTTAACGCAGTCAGTATACTGAGTGTTACAATGTTAACGCAGTCTATACTGAGTGTTACAATGTTAACGCAGTCTATACTGAGTGTTACAATGTTAACGCAGTCGTATACTGAGTGTTACAATGTTAACGCAGTCTATACTGAGGGTTACAATGTTAACGCAGTCTATACTGAGTGTTACAATGTTAACGCAGTCTATACTGAGTGTTACAATGTTAATTCAGGTTCCTCCTTCCATGACCTGCCCTATGAATATTCTTCCCTTGTTAATTTCAATAACAAACCTCTAGGTTCTGATTGGCACTTGCCATAGCCCTTTGACCTGCTTTAATTGAATTAGTGATCATTTGTGGAAATACATGTTGCTTTTATCAGCATTATTGTAGATTTATCATTTTTTTCTGTCAATATTTGTTTTATTTGTTATAGAACTTTCCTGTTCAGTACACGGGTGTTTAGGTCTTTTATATTCCTGGTGAATTATCTGCTTTCCCACGAGGTAATAACTTCTTTATCCTTTAAAATGCCTTTACCCTATACTCTGTTGTGTTTTTTTTATTTGTTTGTCTGGGGGTGGGGGTTGGCAGTTTTTGGCCAGGGCCATGTTTGAATCTGGCATATGAGACCAGCGCCCTACTCCTTGAGCCACAGGCACCGCCAACTCCATTGTGTTTTATTCACATAATCTATTTAGCTTTTCCCTTTTTTTAGTTAGTGTTTGTGTGGTGTATCTGCTGTATTTAAATCCTTCTACTTTCCATCATTTTGGACTTTATGTTTCAGATTTATCTTTTGTAAGATTGCATCCTTTGGACTTTCTGAAATTCAATCTGAAAATGTCTTCCTGAACAGTTACAACTGTTCTCACTGATTGTAATTTTTAAATGGTTGATTTTGTTTGCCCAACTTCCATGTCTTAAAGACGTTTCTCCTTCTACAGCATATTAAAATAGGCGAGTAGCCTCTATTTCTTGTAGCTTTTCCTTCCTTTTTTCCAACCTCACATCAGATTTGTGAGTTTTTCCTTCTATCTCTATCCCGTCATTGGTAGCCCTGAAAAATTTAACATTAGCTCTTTAATGTTCAAAGCCTGAAATTAATAAATATTTATGTCCTTCTTGCAGAGAGCATGTAGGCCTTAGACCTCCCCTGCTCTGACTGCCCCTCACGTCTCCCGGGTTCTGGTTCCCAGGGGCTTGCTTTCCAGCTTCTTAACAAGCCACCCACGTCCACATTGCAGGGTGCACCGCAAGGATTTGTAGAGATGAAAAATAAGAAGTAGAATTTACAGGACCAGGAAAGTCAAAGGAGAAGGTTCAGAAATATATATGATGAGGTTTTAGGTCTGGCAATTAAATGAATGAAGGAGAAGCTAGATTTCAAAAAAAAACCAATTCGGATGGGCCAAAGGCACGAAACTCTTCAAAAGAAGAAAGACACGTGGGCAATAAACTTGAAAAAGTGCTCAATGTCCCTGATCCTCAGGGAAATCCAAATTAAAACCACAATGAGACGCCACCTCATCCCAGTTAGAATGGCGATAAAATGTCCAAAAACCAATTACCCTCCCCCCTCTCCTCCCTCCCTCTCCCCTTTCCCCTTGTTCTTGGACTTCAGTTGGATTATAGCTTTCATAAGAAAGTTATAAATTGGCTTCATAGTAAGACTGAATACATTGGATAATTCTTCTTCCATTCTCGAAATACTTTGTCAAGAAGAATATGTTCTAGCTCCATCCATGTAAACATGTAAGAGGTAAAGTCTCCATATTTCTTTAAGGCTGCATTTCCATGGTGTACATATACCACCATTTATTGATCCATTCACGGGTCTATGGGCACTTGGGCTTCTTCCATGACTTAGCAATCATGAATATAAATGTCTTAACACAATAACTAAGAAAATGCCGTGAAGGCTATGTTGACCAGTTTGATGACAGCATTTCAAATTCTATATAAACCCAGCACATTGTACCCCATAATTGCATTAATGTACATAGCTATGATGTAATTAAAAAATATATCCAAAAACAATAGACTCTGGATGCTGGCAGGCATGCAGAGAGACAGGAACACTTACACACCATTGGTGGGGTGCAGATTAGTACAAGCGCCACAGAAAATGGCATGGAGATTTCTCCAAGAACTAAAAGTAGAACTACCATCTGATCCGCCAATCCTGATACTGGGTATTAACCCAAAGAAAAAGAAGTCATTTTACTAAAAAGACACCTTGGTTTGAATGTTTATTGCAGCATGATTCACAATTGCAAAGACGTGGAATCAACCTGAGTGCTCTTGCATTCATGAGTAGATTAAAAAAATATGTGGGATTTTATATATGTATACACACACACACACACACACACCACATCTTGGAATACTACTCAGGGAGGAAAAAGGATGAATTAAGGCATTTTGCAACAATTTGGTTGGAACTAAACACCGTCGTCCTAAGTGAATTATCTAAAGAACGGGAAAACGGACACCATGCATACTTGCTATTAACTTAGAACTAACCAAGGAGCACACAGGTGCTCAGGGGAGGTAAGACTCAGTGGAAATTGAGCAGAGGGTTGTGGGAGGAGGAGATGAGTGGAAACCTACCCAGCAGGTGCGATGAACACCTGTGGGTGACAGGCCCCCTCATAACCCCAACACCAGCATAACAAAAGGGATCCATGTGACCAAAAAATGTGTACCCGTGATAGTTTGAAATAATAAAAAAAGTTTTAAAAATCAAGGAAGTTTACATGAATTTTTTTTACTGAAATATCTGAAGAACGCTGAAACATTTAGAGTAAAATATAATATTAATCTTGCTGTATTCCTGCCATCTCTCTAGAGGGGACCATTAAGTGAGCTTAACTCCAAATTATATTTTATGCATCTGCATGCATATATATTGCACATGTATAACTCTAAAAATGCATACACATTCACACTTTACAACGATTTTGTAATTTTATTTTTTTCCTCTAAAAATATATCTCACAGCTCTTTCCCCGTTTAATGCAGATAAGCCTCATAAAGAGCTACAAAATGTTCCATAGTATAAACATGAACACAATTAATTCAGTTGTTTCTCTACTTGGAGAGTCTTGGATTATTCCTAATTCTCCAACATTTGAAAACAATACTGCAGTAAGCATTCTTGAATTTTCTTTGTGCACACAAATAAGTATTTCATAGCATGTCAGGAACGATTAATTTCTGTAGCTAAAATTGTGGAAACAAAATTGCTGAGCGCAGGAAAACTGCAGAGTCAAATTTAGGTACATTCCACCAAACTGCTTTCGAAGAAAGCCTTACAAATGGCACGAACCCATCTGATTTCCCAGAATGGATATTGTCAGTCTTTTAAAATTTTTCCAGTACTAAGGTTGAAATTTGCAACTCACTGTTACATCAAGTTACATTTCTATTTGCCATTTGTATTTCTTCTTGCTGAAGTGACTATTTATAGCTTTTGTCCATGTTTCTATTAAGTTGCCCTTTTTTATTATTTTGGTTTATTATACATAGTAAAATACGCTATTTAAAAAAAAAGAATGAAGGAGAAGCAATAATTGGAGAGGTGGTGCTTCAGAAATTTTCAGAATTGAAGGACAAGAATCTATATATTTCAGAAACACGGTAGGAGGCCCTGCACAGCATAAATAACAAAAATTCTAAGTAATCTGTGGATTCTGGTTATTAAGCCTTTGTCAGAGACATAACTTGTAAATATCTTCTCCCACTCTGAGGGCTGTCTGTTTGCTTTACTTACTGTGCTCTTGGCTGTGCAGAAGCTTTTTAGTTTGATCAGATCCCAGTAGAATATAAATGTCCTGACACAATAACTAAGAAATTATCGTGAAGGCTATGTTAATCAGTTTGATGAAAATATTTCAAATTGTATATAAAAACAACACACCGTACCCCATGACTGTACCAATGTACACAGCTATGATTTAATAAAAATAAAAAATTCTAAGTAATCGTATGAAGCAGAAGCAGGACAGCAAAGATACCAAGGAAGTATCGAAGGCAATCGTAGGAAATAAATAGGTTATTTAAAAAGAAATAACAATGGCAGGAGAGTTTTTTTTTTTTTTAAAAATCAAGCACAAGAGAGGCTAGAACAGAAAAATAAAAGGTTAAATCAGTTAGCAACAAATACATCAGTCAACACAAGATAAACAGCTAATCAGGGATATGAACGCAGCAAGGGCCTTTCAGAAGCAGAGACACTGAGCGTTTTACACATACAGATTATCACCCAAAGAGTGACTGAGAGATTAGACGTTTCCATATAATCTGTGTATTACTGTGTTTATAAATTCAATTGGAAAACTCAATGGCTTAACAAAAAACAAAGCTCTCTCTGTTGGCATGATCGCACCGGCTAGGACAGAGCCAACGGGAGTGATTCTTCTGTTCACATGAAGTCTACGCAGGTTGGGTGGAGCCGTCTTTCTGTTTACTAAAGAGGAACTCAAATGCCCCATCACGCAAATGAGTAAATTCTAAATTTATACCTGGCAGTCAGCACACACACCCACCAGGGGACCCCATGTAAGCGTATTTATTGTTGCATTTTTTATAATATAAAAAACTAAAAGCAGTTTTAAAAACTCACTCGGTTATGGTGTATGGTGAGATGCTCCAGAGCAGGGTCAGCAAACCACGTGGCCTACAGAGGCTCGGACGTGTATTCGCTGGTCCTGGAACAGAACGTATGGCAGCCCCTGCCGTAGAGGACCTAACACCCATCCAGTGCACGCAGGTCGCCACAATGCACAAATGACAATGTGTGTGGCAGACACAGCAAGACTCTGGAATGGCCATCAGCGCTGTCACCACACCTCCCCTCGGAAGTCTCCCCCGGGGCCATCTGGTGACACCTCCCCTCTGCAGTCCCCGGTGGGCCATCTGGTGACCATGGTGGTGCTCAGCAATGAGGTGTGGACACAGCCCTTTTTCTAGGATGAGCTTGTGAACTTAATTGTCAGACGTTGTATGACCTCAGCTCTGGCGGCCATTCCAGAGAAAGAGTTCCAGAATGCCCTTGAGGGTGGGCTGGGTGCTGGTGAAAGGTGACCATGGGGACAGTCAGCAGTGAGGACTGTAGCACGTCTCCTGGGATGAGTTCGAGAACTTAACTGTCAGAGCTCCCAAGACACCGTGGTTTTTGTTTTGTTTATTTTATTCTTTTGACACAGTGTTTTAATGAAATATGAAACACACGAAATAATGACACGGATGATACACACGGTAAAGAACAAGAACCAGACGCCAACCACAACAGGAGGACCGGGAGGAGCCCCAGACCGAATGGGACCTGGAAACTTTGGAGCCCGGTGACCTTGGAGAGGGTGCAGGAGGGGGGGAGGCAGTGGGGACCTTAGGGACCTGTTTGTGATCACCAATCGCCCTCCCATATCTGAGGGTGAGCATTTGTGAAAACTCCATGCCTTTTTAAAAATATTTGAGCTATCCTATATTTTAGAATAAAAGCATTACAAAGGCAAACAGTAACAGAAAAAGAACTATCCCACTAACTCAGGCTAAGACCATGAGCAAAGCTAAACAGAGGTGGGAAGAAGGCCCTGAAAAGTGATCAGACGCTGTTAGTTTTAAACAGGGTGTGATTGCCACATACGAGTTCTACTGTAAGACGGCGTTCTTAGCGTCCGGGATGTGGGGCATGACCTCTTCACAGTCTGTGCTCCGTCTTGCCCTGTGTTTTCTGTCTCCGTGTGTCTCCATCGTCCCAACACTGCCCCCGCCCCACCACGAGCCACGATGAACTCTTCAAAGGGAAGATGGGTGATGTTTTCTACACTGTCTCTGTACCCAGGGCAAACTGGCTACTTATCATACCTGATTGGGAATAAATGCAAGAGTCTGTTCTGGGGCTTGTGGTTAATATATATTGATTTTAAATATGTCAGGTGTGCGGAGGAGAAAAATTATACCAATCATCTAGTACTTTCTAGCCCCAAATTCAGAGCTACGATGAACTCTGAAAACAGACTTGAGTAGAAGAATAGAAATAAAATCTTCCTTTCCCAAAATGGGAGCGAGTGTTAGGAGACATTTTAATGCCAAACAGGCCAATCACGATGTAATTACCTCGAATAGACACTCGAGAAATCAGGAACATTCTTTACCTGGAGCTGAGTGCCACTCGAAAAGATGACAGCCTCTCTCGCCTCTGAAAGCATCAAAGACAATCAAAGCATGGACTCCCAGCCTGATGCTCACAGCCGAACACCCGGCGTAGGGTCAGAAATGAGGACGGCACCAGTGGGATAAAAAGCCGAGTTAGATACTAAAACAGAAGTCACGGGAAGAACACCCCCCGACCCCTCTGCATCTCCACAAGATGCTCGGTTCTGTGACCGTCCAGTTAACTTGGAGCGGTGCTGGCCGGGTCCTGGGTCCACGGGGGCCGATTTTAGGTGTTGGGCGGGTCTGCAGTTCAGGCCGCCTCCTCTGCAGCCCTTGACAGGCATTAAGGAGATGACTTTTCTCTCTCCTCACGGTTCCCCTAAAACGGTCCTTTGGGATAACTTTAAACTTTACAGTGAAATGCAAATAGTACCTGAGAGAGATAACACAGTTTTTTCCTTTGCCTTTTTTTTTTTTTAGATCAAACATTAACACCTAATTTGAATTAACTTTAGCAGCTCCCTGACCCAGAGCAGAGCTGAGCAGAGGGACCATCACGAAATAATTTTATGTCTTCTGGTTAAAGCTGGTCATTACTTTTAAGGGCATGTTTTAGAAGGTGCCACTACAGAGGAAAGCATGTGCAGCTCCCGTAAGATGGAGCTGTGTGTGCTCATCTTACCACCTGGCTTCTGCATGTTGTCTGGCACAAAACAATTTGTCATTATATTTTTAAATAACCTTTTATTCTGAGATAATTGGGGGTTCACATACAGTTGTAAGAAATAAAACAGAGAGATCTTATATACGGAGTTCTGACAATTAAGTTCACCAGCTCATCTTGGAAAAAGTGCTCCATCCCTCACTGCTGAATGTCACTATGGCCCCCTCCTGATTCCTCCCCTTGGGAAGCTGTGCACCCACACTGGTGCCTGGTCTACCCTTCTGGAATTCTTTTTCTGGAATCGCCATCAGAACTGTCATTGTATTAACCTTGATATTCTGAATGTCATTCAAAATGTCTTCCTTTCAATATCTCCTTTATCTTTGGTCAAAGAAAAAAGTCACTGGGGGAAGATCAGGTGAGTCAGGAGAGGGTTTCCACACAGTTACTTAGGTGCTAACTAAAAACTCTCTCACAGACAGTGCCCAGTGAGCTGGTGCAGCGTCGTGATGCAAGAGCCATGAGTTAGGGGTGAAAATTTCAAGTCCTTTTCATCTAACTTTTTCACGCAGCTTTTTCAGCATTTCCAAATCGTAACCTTGGTTAAATGTTTGTCCAGTTGCAGTAAATTCATAATGAACAATGGCTCTGATATCAAAAACGGTTAGCAGCATCATCTTGATTCTGGGTGTGGACTGATGGAATGTTTTTAGATTGGAGAACTGGCTGACTTCCACTGTGAAACTTTGACACTTTGTTTCATGTCATATTGGGACACACACGGCTCCTCCCCAGTGACAACATGGCCCAAGTCTTCTCCAAAGGGTTTTGGCAAACCTCAGCTCCTCTTGACTTTTCATCAGTGACCTGCCTCTGTACCAGTTCTGCACACACTTCTCTCACGCCAAGATTCTCAGTTAAGATTTCTTAGCTGTTTCTTCATTGATGATTCCTTGGTCCTCTGAGCCTCTCACAGTCGGCTGACAATATTGACACATAGTTACGTGAGATTTGAAATGTCTTTGTCAATTCTGTTCGTTACTGGCCGCCCCGACCGCTCCTCATCAGTGACACTCTCTTTTTCCTCGGAGTAACGTTTAATACATTTGCACACTGCCGTTTCTTCACGGCATTATCCCCATAAAATTGGACTAACACATCCCTGATTTCACGTTCACTCTTGCCAAGTTGAACAAGAAATTGAATGTTTGTTTCTTGCTCTAATTTAAGCACCTCCCCACCAAGCACAAAAACAAGTCACAGCAATAAAAATGAACGCCACTCAGCAAGACACCGCCACATGTTGACATGAACACAGCTCTGAGTCTCGACGCACAGAGATGATAAAACCTTGTTGAGTTGCTGGTACAGTGCTGCCAACGTAAGCACACAACGGTAAGTCTGTGAACTTAATTGTCAGAGCTCATAGTCTTTAACCAGTTTCCCCAACAATAACATCCTAGACCACTGATGTACAAAATTAAATCAGGATATTGCCATTGACCCGGCTGCTCACATCATCCTCTGTCGCCACACCTTCCCCCCTCCTCATGCCTGGGAACCACCAACCTGCTCTCCACTCCAAATGCTATTGTTGCAAGACTAGTTCATAAAGGGAAGGTCACTGGGACTGGTTTCTTTACACAACAAAATTCCCTCAAGTTACACCCAAACCGCCTCCTGCATCGATTGCTTGCTCCTGGTTACCGCTGAGTGACGGTCCATGACATGGACGTGCCACAGTTTGTTTCCCACTGAAGGAAACCCAGGTCACTTCCACCCTGAGCTGTTACAAACAAAGAATCATGAACTCACGGACAGGAGGTTATGTGAACTCCACTCCCATTTAAACTTTACAATGAAATGCAAATACAAATGAAACACTCCCGTTTCCCCAGGATAAACATCCAGGAGTGTGATGGCTGTGTTGGACGGCAGCTGCATGCTCCATTTCATGAGAAATTGCCAGACTATTTTCTGGAATTGTTGTACCATTTTATATTCCCTTGTGCAATATGGGAATGTGTCAAAGTATATTATGGAATATTTAAAGCTTCTTTCCCTTTAACCTGGTAATTCCCTGTTAGGGAATCTGCACTCAGAGGACAGCTCAAAATGCCAAAAACCAGAAAATAAAAAAGTTTTAGGTGTCCTATTCTTTCAACTCCATGGAAAGGCACTGGGCAAGGTAGATGGCTATTTTATTTTTAACTTAAAATTATGTTTATGGGGAGTATAATCAAGTAGTAAAACACACTGGCCTATGCTTTTCAGGGACAGTGCTTCTAATCAGCCTATTTGCTGTGGACATGGGGTCACATGCTTAATAGCACCAGGCAAACATGCTCTGTAGGGAGGGAAAAAGTCTGGAATTTTGGATGATAAAACCTTCACCAATAAAATGTTAACGGGATGATGAGGGGCAGGAAACACCAACTCAGGCTGGGAAATTCCTTACACTGGTTTCCTGGGGTCCAGGGTCACTGCAGGTCCCCGTGGGTGTTGCCAGGGGAAGGTCAGCTGGTGGGGAGGGAGGGTGACCCCAGCAGGGGCAGCAGGGGTGGGGTCGGGGGGCCTTTGGCTCACTTCACAGTGACAGGAGCACCAGCCACAGTCGAGAGCATCTCCCTGTTCCCAAGGCCACACAAAAACAAAGCCCTTCTCAGAAATTACACTTTCAAAAACTATTTGATATAATATTATATATTTTTTTAAAAGATAAAATGGTAACCTAACTATCTAGCATAAAGAGGGAAAGATCTTGGGCGGCACCTGTGGCTCAAAGGAGTCAGGC
>CAUYQV010007979.1:0-36452 GCA_963574575.1 Galagoides demidoff
ATGTGGAATTTACCACAAAGTCAGTGGGAGCATGGGATTTCAGTCCAGGCGTTCTGATCTCTAATTGTCAGCATTCAAATTTCCAGAAGGTATTTATCTCAGCTTTCTCTCATACTACCAGGAGAAGAAAGCGATTATTCATTGCGCACCCTGAATTGCAGGATGAGCACATAAAAAGGAAGATGTCCTGCAGTACTATGCCATCACTGATAATCATTAAAGAAATAAATGTAAAGTATGTTTCATATTTTAGTGTATCATAATTTCTAAAACAAAAGAAGAAGGAAAAGCTGCAATTGGTTAGTGTGTGGGAAGAACTGTTAGGGACTGGGAAGAACCTTACTGTTGTCCAGGGTAAGTAGATGACTCAAATCACAATCTGTATTTTCTACAACAAAAGTAGATACTTGTCTCTTCTCAATATTTATCACTTCTTCCCTGACTTTGAATACCTGCTTTCTACTACCTCGTGGTTTTATTTTAAATTATTATGTCACTTCACTCTCCTTTCTAATTTTTCTATATAATAGACAGGTAAGTTTCAAAGCCAGGACTTGCAAGGTGTTGCAAAACATATCCTGGATCTCCAGCCACCTGCAGGTCCTGGGTCTGTTTGGAGCCTTACTTGGGTGCAGAGAAAAATCCACTACACTTAGAAGACCAGGAGGTATATGCATGAAACCAAATGAGATTTTATCTTAGTCTCATTTCTTTTCAGGAAGGAAATTATTCAATATATCCCATTCTCAAATATTCTTTTTAATACATTTTTACATTTCTTCCTGTTAGTCTGTAGATTAAAAAATCATTTTATAATCAGATGTAATGTTTTTATCATATACATATGTGTATGTCATTTCATGCTGCATCATAAACATTTTCAGGATGAAGTTAACTTCTTCTCTCACTCAGGAAAAGAGATGCTGATAAACGTCATGTGCAACCCTAACTATTTGTCTACATACAAGGATGCCAAGGGAAACACACCCCTGGCAGTCAGTAAGTAGCCAACAACAAAGAAAGGCAATAACAAGAATATTCTTTCACTTAAACATAAGGTTTTGTTTGTGTGTTTGCACACTTGTGTGTGTGTAAGCATGAAGTGACAAGAAATACACCACTCGGTCCAGTATTTCATAATAACCAAGTCTCAGGCTTGTGTGTGTGTGTGTGTGTGTACGTGTGTGTGTGTGTTAAGTCAGTGGTCCCCAATGTTTTTGGTACCAGGGACTGCATGAAAGACAATTTTTCTAGGGAGATTTTTAACCTTTGCTCAGGCCGTGAAGCAAGTGATGTGGAGCCACCGAGGGCTGCAAATACAAATAAAGCTGCTTCTCTCCATCACCTGCCACTCACCTCCTGCTTTGTGGCCTGGTTCTTAAGTTTTGTAGAAGATAATTTTTCTACGGATGGGGTGGGGGGAGGTGGGGCTCTGTAGCCTGGCTGCTAACAGGCCACAGACTGGTACTGGTCCAGGGCCCAGGGTTTGTGGATCACAGTGTTAGTGTGTGCGTTTGCACAGGTGTGGGAGAGAGTGTTTTACAAATGGTTATCTTAAGCTCATTTTGTACTGACCGAATGAAAGATCATTGGTAATGTTTATTTAAAAACTCAAAATGTATATGTACCTCCAAAATTTTATTTTTTTCGTGGCGCTATTTCTATGACTAAAAACTTTTAGTTTTAAAAACTCTTCAGCGCATTTTAACACACTTTAGTGTTCATGTTTGCATTGCTCTTAGAAAGTATGAATCATGTTGATGGTATACTTTTTTTTTTATTAAATCATAGCAGTGTACATTAATACTACCATGGGGTACAGTGTGCTGTTTCTATATACAATTTGAAATACTTTCATCCAACTGGTTAACACAGCCTTCATGTGTTTTTCTTAGTTACTGTGTTAAGACATTTATATTCTACATTTAGAGAGATTCACATGTACCCTTATAGGATGAACCATAGGCGTGATCCCACCAATCACCCTTCCTCCACCCTCCCCTCCCCGTCCTCTCCCCGCTCCCCATATTCCGGGGCTAAAATTGGGTTATACCTTTCCAATGAAAGCTATAAATTAGTTTCATAGTAGGGCTGAGTACATTGGATACTTTTTCTTCCATTCTTGAGATACTTTGCTATACTTTTTACTCATCCTCAAAATATAAATTTCAGGATTTAGGTCTTCTCTAAAATTTTATTTTTCCTCTAATAAGTAACATTTATTTTTTCACAGCAATTTTAATATATAATGTTCAAATTAAAAGGATAAAAAATTTACAAAATCATAGAATTATTTTAGCCATCTTTTGGATGTTCCAAATTTTATTCAGTAAATTTCAGTTACTTTTCTGATAAAAACAAGTACATGCTTAATGTAAACAAATAATAGAAAAATCTCTTAAATAAAAAAGTGTTTAATTGAACTGTCGCCTCACCCAATGGCCTCTTCTTCCTATATCCTTTGCTACCAAATTTGTGTATATAAACTTGGAGAAATTTGATTTCACTGTTGGTAATCATAGCTATCTCACTCTGTTCACTCCACTCTTCTCTCCCCTGCCTCCTCCCTCTCTCTCTTTATCTCCTATTTTCCCACTACATTCTCTTTGAACACTAGTACATGATACTTAATGAAACCTAACCCATGTTAAGGTATACTCCAATCTCAGAGATTAAAGGCTTCTACAAGTATCCAAATAGCTCAATTTATCCTGAACCCAAATCTTCTAAAACTTGCTACAATACTTAAATGCAAAATAAAATTAATATAAAAAATAATTATTAGTTTTGCCCAATCTCATGCCCAATACATTTATAGTTTTCTAAGGATAATCAACAAATAAGTTGTCCAAATTTGGAGTTTTTCACTCTCATACTTTTAATGTAAATGATGATTCATTTGCCATCATTGCTCTTAGGTTGAAATAAAATAAGTAACCAAAAAGTAGTTGTTGGTTACCTAATTGATGGCCAAGCTCCAGAGAATTATTAATTTGGAAGCTATATTCTGATACCCCTTTGTTTGGGTGGTTAACATGTACCTCCACAAGAGAAAACCTAGGCATAGATTTATCTCTAAATAAGTGCACGTACCTAAAATGACCCCTATGAACACAAGCGTCCATAAACTGAAATTCATTTTGGGTCACTTTTATCCCAAATCCACATTATAGAAATTTCAAGTTATTACCTTAGAGTGTTTTTACTACATAGCCTGTGAAAATGTAAAGGCACCTGAGTATTTCCTTAAAGTACTGAGTAAGGAACCTTCTTTAAAATAACAAACAAGCAGGTCATAGTGGTCCTATGTATGTGGGTCAGTTACTTTCTTGATCAAATATATGTGTGGACATAAACAAATGAAGCCCTCCCAGCAACACCCAATCATAAAAGACGCTGTCGACTGTGTGTTTTGGAAGTAAAGTAATGGACCATAACACAGTCTGTCTCAAAACATTCAGAGTGACTCACATAATTGAATGGTAATAGAATGTGTCACCTGAAACTATGCCATTTTGGCATAAGGATTATTTTAAGCTACAGGCACTTGAGTAACAGCAGATGCAAAAAGGGCATTCTAATCTCTTCTTCCTGAAAACAGGAAATATTCAATAAAAACACTTCATGTGAAAGTTGCCTTCACTGTACCAGAAAAAGAGGAACATTCTTCAACAAGAAGTCACAGATGAGAGAATTCTGTACAAACAGACCTTGTTAAATAATTCTTACTTTTCTTTAGCTTCTCTAGATAATTTCATTTCATTTCCACAATTGTCTCTCTTTGTTCAAGCATGTATGTTTTGCTACTTCTTTGGGTCTTCATTTCCTTATGAGGGCTCCCATATCACATAAAACGTACACAGATTTTTGTGCTTTTCCCCCCGTTGATCTGTTTTATGTCCATTTAGAATAATTGTCAGGACCACCTGAAAACATTAAGAAGGCAAAGACAAAATTTTCCCCCTCTACAAAATAAATTTATTTTGGCTATTGTAGTATCTTAGTGACATTAGGTAAGTTGTAGAATTGCCTTGTATCATTAAAAGGAACTTTTGATGATTATTTTGATGTTCAATATATAGAACATTTAGGAAGGATTTAGGTCTTCTCTAAAATTTTATTTTTCCTCTAATAAGTAACATTTATTTTTTCACAGCAATTTTAATATATAAGGTTAAAATTAAAAGAATAAAAATTTACGAAATCATAGAATTCTTTTAGCCACCTTCCAGATGTTCCAAATTTTGTTTTTATGCACCAGCAGAATCAAATTGCAAGTATCAAAGGCTAACTAGGCTCTCCCTGCACAGGTGCCAGGCTATTTTAAGACATAGAAACAGGGGAATTGAATGAATGACTGGTCACTCAGTTACTTGAGACTCTCCTCTTGAGTAGCTGGAAGTTTTTTCTCAAGTTACAGGGGCATCAGACCCACCTTCTCCAATAAAATAATTCACTGCCTCAAATACACACAAAAACAGTCATAGTGATGGTAGGACCCCCCCCCCAAGTAGGCTTGTTATAGATGCAAGTATGCCACTCTTTCTGTCTGCAGATATCCTTGCAAACTATTTAGACTTCTGGCCATTAGATTGCACAGGCCAGTAGTCATAGAAACCAGAATATTGGCATAACAATCAGTTTTACATCAACTTTCCAGGGAAACTGGGGAGTACAAATTCATCCTCACAATCAATGCAATGAATGAATAAATGAATACGATATTAGAAGAGATTATACTATCAATTTCCAAAAATCACCCTGGGAATAAAATAAAAGGATTTTGAAACAATGGTTAAAGTGAACGAAAAGGATCTTCAGTTAACTATTATGGGTTTCCTCTCAGACACACCAAACCTGGTCTCAGTCTCCATTCAGGACTGCATTAGAACCTGAAATAACAGAGGCTTGTGCTGAAAAGATCTCAAAATCAATATAGTTGTAGGCTTGGCTCACTCAATAGCTCCAGATGATGTGTTTCACAAGATTAACATGTTCTGTCTACTGCATCTTAAATTCATTCTCAGAATCAGAGCTGTGCATCACAGCTCAGTGGCTAACATATGACTCACAATGCTAAAAACTAAATGAATGGATGAACTAGAACAAAAAAAATGTTAGAATCTGGACACTGAGATGACTTTAATGAGGAATCAAAACCTGAGTAAATATGTAAGAATGAGATTTTTTTCCCTCCACCAAGGTCTTTGTTGATAGTGGAGACACCTGACTACAGTAATAGCCAGGCATGTAATGAGACCATACCCAAGGAAGCTTGGTAATTTGGAAACAATAGGAGAAGGAAAAAAATTAGTGAATATCAGCTTTCCAGATACTGTACTAGAAAACCTAGACACTGAAGATCTTCCTGGGCTGAGGACACTGGTACGTTTTTGGGCAAATTTATGAAATGGTAGTATGAAGACAATTATTCCATAAAAGATACACTGACTTCCAGTTCCAGGACAAAATGGTATAGACTCACTATCTTTGCTCCTTCCTTCTAAATAACATGAAAACAATTCAAAAGACAATTATAAAAAGATTCTGAAGGTGGAAGGAAGAAATTGATAGCAGAAAACTTGAGACTTGAGGAAAGACAGCACTATGAGTCCCTTGGCTTTCTTTTTCTGTCTCATGTATTCCTGCCTGGGCCCCAGAAAGGCCTATAACCAGGAAGCTCCAATAGGCATGGAAGAAAAACAAAAGAAAACAAACAAAAGACATTTAAAAATGCCTTTGTCTAGAAATAGTAGGCAGCCCAGCAGGGAGAGCCATCCTAGCCAACACAGCAGTATAGGTTGCAGGGCCCAGCCAGGAATCCATCCCACACTCCATGCTTGGAGCAATGGTGAGTCAATCCAATGCAGCATTAGAATGGAATCCCAGTGTTTCATGAACTCCTACACCCAATAGCGCTGTATTTCCAGGTGGCACTTGCCCGGATCAAGTGGGAGACTAACAGAGTCAGCATGAAGCCAACCAGAATAGCACTATCCCAAGTTATGAATGCTAAATTGGCAGTTGAACCAATGGTCACAAAAGTTGGCCAATATCTATAAGCTAGAGCTAAATAGAGTGCCTACTGCAATGGAGTATTTATCTAGAATCAAGAAGCTCCTAACGTAATAGTCAAAAATGTATAGAACTTATTCAAAAATCACTTAGTCCCGAGAACTATGGAAAACAACTTGAATGAAATTATGCTGAGTACAATAAGCCAGATACAGAAAAATACTGTATAATCTCACCTACATATGGAATCTTATAAAACTTGAACTCACAGAAACAGAAAGTAGAATGGTAGTTACCAGCAGTTGTGGGGTTGAGAGAAATGGGAAGATGTTGGTCATAGGATACAACACTTCCAGTTGTAAGATGAACAAATTCTGGAGATCAGATGTACAGTATGCATGGTGATGGATATGTTAATTCATTTGATTGTGGTAATCATTACGTGATGCATACATATATCAAATTACTACATTGTACACCTTGAATATATACAGTCTCTCTATTTTTTCATGTTTTTCAGATCAACATGAGGGTACACATGTTTAGGTTACATTATTTTCATTTCTAAGGCAAAGTTCAGGTTGTAGTTGAACCCTTCACCCAAGGGGCATGCTGAATACCCTCACACTGTGCACATTAGGTGAGAACCTGCCAAACACCCTCCCTCCTCCCCACTCTGCTTTTTCCTCCTTTCGCGTTCCCTTTCCCTCCTGTCCCCCCACCCACTACAATATACTTGTGTTTTTCCTTCTTGTGTGTAGTTGTTTATATATTGGTTCCATATTAGTATTGAGTACATTGTATACTTTTTTATTTTAAAATAAAAAGATTAAACTACTCTGTAGGGCTCTGATACAAAAGAACATAGAACAGAAGATAAATACAGGGACTCCACTTTAGAATTACGTTGTTCAAAACAATGGTGAAATCTATAGACTACCATGGATAGTACGTTCACAGGCAGGTATTATATATATATATGCTATGTTAAGATTAATTTTAAAAGTAATAAAATCAGGATACAATTGATTATGACCACACAAACTTGTCATCAGAATAGATAAGCACAAACAGTTGCTATAATACATGGTTGTTCAAGTTAGAGAGACTGGGCTGAACTAGGACACAACTATACTTGTTCCCAACAAGTATAGAAGGCAACCCCCCTGTAGTTGGTGGAGGGACTTAAAAGCAAGAAGAACCCATCTCAAACCTCCTGGGATCCACAGGGTATGTTCCAGGCAAGTCCAGATATATATTTGTTTATAAACTGAATGAATGTTTTTAATAGTTAATTTTTTATTTTAATTATTATGGTACACAATTGTTGAATATATTCATAGGGTATATGTGATGTATTGATACAGGCATACAGTGTGTACCAATCAAAACACAGTAATCGGAGTATCCATCACCTCAAGTATTTATGATTTCCTTGTGTTAGGAAGATTGCAGTTCCACTCATTTAGTTATTTTAAGGCATACCATAACATATTGTTTGTTGACTATAGTCACTTAGTTGTGCTATCAAATATTATTCATTCTATCTATCTAAAACATTTTTGCACTCATTAACCATCCCCATTTTATCTCCCTTCCTACTACCCTTCCCACCCTCTGCCAACCATCATTCTATTCTCTAAAATCTTTATGACAGAAATTGTTTAGCTTCCACATATGAGTGAGACATGAGACATTTGTCTTTCTGAGGTGGCTTTATTTCACTTAACAATCTCCAGTTATGTCCATGCTGTCATGCAAGTGACAGGATTTCATCTTTTTAAATGGTGAACACAATTCCAATTTGTTTATACATCACATTTTGTTTGTCCATTTAGGTTGATTCCAAATCTTGGCTGTTGTGAAAAGTGCTGCTATAAAAATAGAGTTAGTTGCAGATTATCTTTTCAATATACTAGTTTCCTTTCTTTGGGGTATATACCCAGCAGTGGGTCATCCAGATCATATGGTAGTTCTCTTTTCAGTTTTTCAAGGAGCTTCTAAACTATTCTCCATATTGGTTGCACTAATTCACATTTTCATCAACAGAGTATTATGATTCCCCATTCTCAACATCCTTGACAAAATTTATTACCTGTCTTCTTAATAAAAGCCATGTTAGCTAGGGTAAGATGATATCTCATGGTAGTTTTGATTTGCATTTCTCTGATGATTAATAATACTGACCATTTTTTCATGTACATTTTAGCCATTTGTATGTCCTTTTTTGAGTAACGTCTGTTTAGAACTTTTGCCCATTTTTAATCAAATGATTTTTTTTTCCTGAGTTGTTAAACATCCTTATACTTTTTCTTATTATTCCCTTATCATATGGGTAGTTTTCAAATATTTTCTCCCCTTCTGTGTGTTGTATCTTCATTTTATTGATTGTTTCATTTGCTGTGGAGAAGCAAATGAAAAAAAAATTAACTTGATGTAATTCTACACTTCTGATTTTGCTTTGGTTGCCTGTGCTTTTGAGGTATTATTCAAAAGATAATTGCCTACAACAATATCCTTGAACATTTCCCCAGTGTTTTATTTTGGTAGTTTCATAGTTTCAGGTTTTAGCTTTAAGTGTTACATGCATTTTTATTTAAATTTTGTATACAACAAGAGATAAGGGTCTAGTTTTATTCTGCAAATGGATATTCAGTTTTCCCAGCACCATTTATCGAAGAGATTGTCCTTTCCCCCAATTTATATTCTTACCACTTTTGTCTAAAAATAAGTTCTCTCTATATTTGTGGATTTATTTCTGGGTTCTCTATTCTGTTCCATTGGTCAATGTGTCTTTTTTTTTTTATGCTGGTATCATGCTGCTTTTGTTACTACAGGTCTGTACTATAATTTGAAGTCAAGTAATGTGATTTCTCCAGTTTTGTTCTTTTTGCTCAGGAAGGCTTTACATATCCTGGGTTTTATTTTTGTGGTTCCATATAAATTAAAGAATTTTTGTTCTCTTTTCTGAAGAATGTTACTGGTATTTTGATGAGGATTGTATTGAATCTGTAGATTGATTTGGGTAGTATAAAACATTTTCACAATATTGATTGTCCCAATCCACGAGCATGGAATATCTTTCCATTTTGTGTCCTCTTCAATTTCTTTCATAAGTGATTTATAATGTTCATTGCAGAGATATTTCATTTCATTGATTAATTTCTTCTGCGACATTTCATTTTATTTATAGCTGCTATAGTGGGATTATTTTCTTGAATTCTTTTTCAGATTGTTTATTGTTGGCATATAAAAATGCTACTGATTTTTATATGTTGAGTTTTTATTCTGAAAATTTAATCCATTTGTTTACCAGTTCTAATACTTATTCTGTGGACTCTCTATGTTTCTCTAGATGTAAGATTATATTGACTGTAAATAGGATAATTTGACTTTTTCCTTTCTAAGTTTTTTCTCCAATTTTATTTTTTTCTTTTATGATTGCTCTAGCTAGAACTTCTAGTACTATATTGAATAACAGTGGTGAAAGTAGGTATCTTTGTATTATTCCAGATCCTAGAAGACAGACTTTTAGTTTTTCCCCATTTAATATGATACAAGACGAGAATCTGTAATATATGGCTTTTATTATGTTGAAGTAAGTACCTTCTATACCAAGTATTTTGAGAATTTTCATCATGAAAGTATGTTGAATTTTATTGAATGCTCTTTCAGTATCAATTGAACTAATCATATGGTTTTTATCCTTTGTTCTGCTGACATGATATATCACATTGATCAATTAGAGTATATTGAACCATCCTTGCATCACTAGGATGAATCCCACTTGATCATGATGAACAATCTTTTTCATGTGTTGTTGAGTTTGGTTTGCCAGTATTTTGTTGAGGATTTAGCATCTGTATTCATCAGAGATACTGGTCTATAGTTTTCTTTTCATATTTGTCTTTGTTTGGTTTTGGTATCAGGATAATAGAGGCCTCCTAGAATGAGTTTGGAAGTATTCCCTACTTCTTATTTTTTTGGAATAGTTTAAGTAGAATTGGTATTAGTTCATCTTTGAATGCTTGGTAGAATTCAGCAGTGACATCCTGGGATTTTTTTGATAGGACACATTTTATTACTGCTTCTATCTTGTTCATTGTTATTGGTTTATTCAAGATTTGATCTTCTTGGTTTAAACTTGATAGGTTGAATATGTCTAGAAATTTATCATTTCTTCTAGGTTTTCCCATTTATTGGCATATAGTTGCTCATAGTGATCTCTAACCATCCTTTGAATTTCTGCGGTATCATCTGCAATGTCCTTTATCATCTTTGATTTTATTTATTTGTGTCTTCTCTCTCATATTGTTAGTTTGGTTAAAGATTTATCAATTTTGTTTATCTTTTAAAAGACACATTTTTGTTTTTACCAGAGAAAGTCACTTTTACACTAAGAAAGGAAGAACAGAAATAAATGAAAATGTAATAGACTGATAAAATATATCAATGATATACCATGTTTCCCCCAAAACAAGACATTGTCTTATATTCATTTTTTCTCAAGAAGACACTAGGGCTTATTTTCAGGGGCTGTCTTATTTTTATTAAGTATAATACAACAATCTACATTTATTCAAATACAATTAAATCATCTTCTGGAACCTGACAGGGGGAGTCAACCTTGTTGGTGGAGCTGGCGCTAGTGATGCATGAACTTCTTTCCCCCTAGTTGTTTGCACATGCACAATAGGAAGCCTGGGACTGCGGTTACCACATACACACCTGCACAAGTGTGAATGGCTCAGAGAAAGGAGCTATGGCAGATAAAAGGTATTCCTGTCTTCCTTAGTGCTCCATGCACACCCATCACTAGGTCTTATTATTGGGGTAGGGCTTATATTTAACAAATGCATAGAATCCTGCTGGGGCTTATTTTGGGGGTAGGTCTTATTTTCGGGGAAACACAGTATTCACCCAACAATTTGATATATTTTATCAGTTTGCTACATTTTCATTTATTTCTGACCTGATATTAATTATTTCTTTTCTTCTACTAATTTGGGGTTTGGTTTGCTCTTATTTTTCAATTTTTCTTTGTGTAAACTTTCTTCTTACTGCTACTTTCCCTATATCCTATAGGTTTGATTATGTTGTTTTTCATTTTCATTTGTTTTAAGAATTTTTCTTTTCTTTACATAATTTTTTATTAAGTCATATATACATAGATCATGAATACATTTGTGCCTTTGTTTTAAATTTCCTTTCTAATCTTTCCTTTGATGCATTGGTCATTTAAGAGCATATTGTTTAATTTCCATGTGTTTGTGTATTTTCCACTGTTCCTCTTCTTATTGATTTCTATTTTTATTTCATTATGCTTAGAGAAAATATTTGATACGATTTCAATTTTTATGAATTTTTAAGACTTGTTTTGTAGCCTAATATCTAATCTATCCTTGAGAATAATCCATGAGCTGAGGAGAAGAATATGTATTCTATAGCTGTTTGATGAACTGTTCTATAAATATCTATTATGTCTATTTGGTCTGTAGTGCAGATTAAGTCCAATGTTTCTTTGTTGATTTTCTGTCTTGGTGATCTATCCAATGCTGAAAGTGGAGTGTTGAAGTCTCAAATTATTATTGTATTGTGATGTTCCTCTCTCTTGATAACATCTGCATGCTGTAATGTTGGTTCCATATATATTTGGAATTGTTATATTCTCTGGATGAATCAACCCCTTTTCCTTATATAACGACCTTCCTTTTGTCTTCCTGCATTTTTTGTCTTGAAATCTGATAGAAGGATAGCTACTTTTGCTCTTTTTCATCTTCCATTGTTTGGAATATCTTTTTCTATCCCTTTATTTTCAATCTGTCTTTATAGATGAAGAGGGTTTCTTGTAGAGAATGTCTAGTCAGGTCTTATATTTTATCCACTCAGCTATTATATGTCTTTTGATCAGAGAGTTTGGTCCATTTACATTTAAAGTTACTATTGACAGTTGAGCGTTTACTACTGCCATGTTGTTATTTAATTTCTGTTTGTTTTGTGGTCCTTCCTTCCTTAGTGTAAAAGTGACTTTCTCTGGTAATGTGTTTTAATTTCTTTTCTATCTGTTGTAGGTTTTTTGTCTTGAGCTTACCCATGAGGCTTGCAAAGAACATAATATAACTCATTATTTGAAACAGATGACATGTCTAAATTTTTAAAAAGAAAAGAGAAGTTTAAAGAAACTATATATTTTGGCTCCACCCTCCCACTTTTTAACTTTTTGTTTCCACTTATATCTTTTTATACTTTCTCTCTCAAAAAGTTGTTGCATTTATAATTTTTATATGTGTGTCTTTTGATCTTCCTACTCAAATACTTTATATACCACAATTATAGCAATAAAGTACTCTACATTTGCGTACTTACTATTACCAGTGAGTTTTATACCTTCAGATTTAATTTCTTATTTTTCCTTAATGTCCTTTTCTTCTGGGTTGAATAAGTCCTTTTAGCACTTCTTGTAAAATGGGTATGGTGTTGACAAAATTCTTCAACCATTGTTTGTCTAGGAAAGTCTTTATTTCTCCTTCATCTTTGAAGGGTATTTTTACAGGTTATAATATTTAAAGGTTAAGGGTTTTTTTCCTTCAGCACTTTAAATATATCATGTCACTCTCTTCTGGCCTATAAGGTTGAAGTCTGCTACCAGATGTATTGAAGCTCTTTTATATGTCTTTTTTCTTCTTCTTCTTCCTTTTCTTGCCTTAGGACCTTTTCTTTATCTATGATGTTTTGGAGGTTAATTATTAAATGCTTTGAGGTAGTCTTGTTTGGGTTAAATCTGCTTTGTGTTTTATTACCTTCTTGTGACTGAATATTGATATTTTTTCTAGGTTTGGAAAGTTCTCTGTTATTATTTTCTGGGTAAACTTTTTACCCTAATATCTCTCTCTCTCTCTCTTCCCCTTCTTTTGAAGGCCAATAATGCTTAGATTCTTTTTGAGACTATTTTCTAGATCTTGTAGGCATGCTTAATTCTTTTTTAGTCTTTTTTCTTTTCTGACTGTGTATTTTCAAATAGGCTATCTTCAAATTCAATAATTATTTCTTTTGCTTGATCAATTCTTCTTCGGAGACATTCTGATGCATTTCTCAGTTTCTCAATTAAATTTTTAGTTCCAGAATTTCTGGTTGATTTTTTGATCATTGCAATCTCTTTGTTAAATTCCTCTGAAAGCCTTCTGAATTCCTTCTCTGTGTTGTCTTGAAGTTCACCAAGCTTCTTCAGAAGTGCTATTTTGAATTCTTTGTTTAAAAGAATCACATACCTTCATCACTCCAGGATTGGCCACTGGTGCCTTTTTCAGTTTGTTTACTGAGGTCATGTTTTCTTGGATGTTCTTGATGGTTGTGAATATTTGTTGCATTCTGAGCATTGAAGAGTTAGGTATTTATTCTAATATTCACAGTCTGGGCATGTTTGAGTTCATCCTTCTTGAAATGGGCTTTTCATGTATTCAAAGAGAATTGAGTGTTGTAATATAAATCTTTGGTCGCTTCAGCCATATCTATACTTGAGACATGCCAAGCCCAGTAATGCTGGATTCTTGCAGACTCCTTGTGTTACTACTTTGATTGACTTGTGTAAGATATGCTTGAATCCTCTGAATTACCAAGCTCTCTTCCCTTGATCTCTTCCCTTACTCTCCATGCTGCACTGCTAGAATTGGGGGAAGAGTAATTTGGGCACTCCCTCATGGCCACCATAGTTGGGACTATGCCAGGTCACACCTGAAGCCAGTCCAGTCTTCTCCAAAGCTGGTAGTGACTGCAATGTTTCTATTCCTGTTTATTTAAAATCCAAAGCCTCTTTAGTCAGCAAGTGATGAATCTTGCCAGGACTGGGTCCTTCCCTTTAGGACAGAAGTTTCACTTCTGGCCCAGGGTGGATTTAGCAATATTGTCCAGAAGTTAAGGCCTGGAACCAAGGGCTTCAGGAGTCTGCTTGGTACTTTATTTTATTGTGGCTGAGCTGATACCCAATTTGCAAGACAAAATCTTTCATACTCTTCCCTTTCCATTCCCCAATAGGTAGAAGACTCCTCAAGCTGCACTGCGTAGAGCTGTGGGAAGAGTGTCACAGCCACTTGCTTGGCCATCACCACTGATGTCTCACTGGTTCTGAGCCAGCGCAGCCACAGGACTTGGCCAAGAATTGCTGGGGATAGCCAGAAGTCAGATTTCTAGAGCTGGCATGGAGGATTCCACTCTGGCTGGGCTAATCTAAATGCCACCTTCATGACTGCCAGTAGAATTCTGCCCTGCTTTTGTGTTCCCATGTGAAAGGGCAAGATCCCACTATTACTTTGTTCTCCTTCTCCCAGGCACATACATTCACTCTCTACCTGGCAGTGTGCTGGTACACTGCCACTAGGGGAATGGAAGCCAGATGGCATAGGCAATGCAAGACTGTCTCTCTTGCTATATTCAGTGCCTCTTTCCTTGACATAATTTTAAAATCAGGTACTGTGATTGCTTGTCTGATTTTCAGTTCTTCAAAGGTGCTTTCTTTGTGTGGATAGTTGTTGAATTCTCTCCTGTAAGAGAATGATCACCAGAGAGTTCTATTCAGACATCTTGTTCTGCCCATCTCCCTCAAAATTTTTTTACTGAGGAGAAAATGAGATTTTGAAGTATTTCTACTTCTACTGTCTATAAGACTTGGCATGCTCTGCTTTTTTATTAGAAATTATTTTTTACTTTTATTTATATATTAGTCATCTTTTTTTTAGACTTTAGTAAAAACATAATAAGAAAAAATTGCTATTTGTATTTTGTCTTGTGTATTCTGTAACAAACAAGTAGTAAATGATTATGTATTCAAAAAAATGCACAGCTCTTGTTAAAGCTATATTGATAGGTACTTTCTATTTTGGTTACTGATATAATGCTATCTTTCTTTCTCTAATATTATTTTGTAATTCTTTTTTATATATGAATATAATTGATTTTGTATAGTTATTTTGAAGTTAGCTACATTGCCTAATTTTTCTATTGTTTTTGGTAACTTGCAAGTAATTTGGTAACTTGGAAGTAATGAAATTTGTATTTTTTTTTACAAACCATTAGGATTTTAAAGTTATCATAATTGTACTAGCTAGGATCTTCAACTTTACTAGGAGTGGTGGTAATGAGTACACTTATCTCATAAGTGATTTGTAGATAATGCTTTTGCTTCCTCATAAAATTGATATATTTGTTCCAATGTTATCTTCAATGATTATGTCAATGTTTTGCCTATAGCTGATGTTCTGTAAATATTCATGGAATAAAGCCTGAAATTTAAAAAAAAGCAAATAAATGGAGAAGGAAACAAACACATACATTCTAATATTTAGAAGAAATCACAGAAGATAAATATTGGTAGGATTGAGAGACTGAGTAAGAAAATTACAGAATTTCCACTTAAATTTGTTTCAAATACACCACAAATATTGCATAAGACATGCTTACACTAAGAAAAAAAAATGTGTATATTAAATTCGAATTTAATTAGGTGTTCTGTACTTGCTCTGGTACAATAACCTCATATTGGGGTCATTCACAAATGTCTTCTAATCAGAAAGGTATCCAGAAAACTGTATGTGGGCTTGAGTACCAGCCCTGGCATTCATTGTTACTTGCAGTATAACTTTTCTGTTTCCTAGTCTTTTCTTGTTTTCACAGGGAGTATTTTTGTTAACTCCAGAGAGAATCCTCTCAATTTAACAGTCCCTTTAACAACTCTTTCCATAAAACTCACAATTAGTCTGCAGTTTAACAGGCCGATTTTGTTTTAATTATTCTCCTTCACTCTTTCCCTATAATCTGAAAGAGTGAAGATTTCATAATGCCCTAATAACTATGAATGACTCAGGCATGGAGTTTGGGGTTTAGTAATCAATGGTATTTTCTCTTTATGGAGGGAAGTCCCTATAGTGAATAAATTTTACATGTGTAAAATAAGCATATGAGTCTTTCAGCATCTATTTATATCTCTCCACTGTGCTCAAGGACAGAATTAAGCATTATCACAAAATTATTGTTTTCATGATAAAACAATGGAATAACTTGAAAGAAAATACTATTAGAAGGATAGAATAAGTAATCTAACCTCCAGGCCAAAATGTAATATTATGCACCCAACAAATGAGTGGGATGGATCTAAATACACAGACATAGAAAGAAAAAAATAATCAGATGCAAAAATCATATTACCCATTAAATAGACAAAATGATACCATTAATGTACTCTATATCCTCTTACAACATAAAGAAATATGCCTATCCATAGAAAGAGGTCTTGAATGGCATATGCAAAGCTGATAAAATGGATTTGATCTGTAAGAAGTGGAGGAAGGGAGAATAGGTAGATGACTGGAGTCAACTCTATTATTACAGTCATATTGTAAGATTTAATGAGGGGAATGCATTTCTATTTATGCAATTAAATAATACCTTCTGTAAAATCATGATAAGATATAATGAGATGCATGTTGAGAATATATTTTAAGAATTGAACAATGGGCCAGTAGTAATGCAATATAAAAGAATGCAGGCTGTGCCCATAGCTCATGCTTATAATCCTAACACTCTGGGAGGCAGAGAAGGGAGGCTTGCCTGAGCTCAGGAGTTCAAGGGGCTGAGTAAGAATGAGATCCTATCTCTACAACAAATAGGAAAATTATCTGGGTGCAGTGGCATGTGACTGTAGTCCCAGTAACTAGGGACGCTGAGGCAGGAAAATCACTTGAACATTGGAGTTTGCGGTTTCATTGAGCTAGGAAGATGCTACTCTGTTCTAGTTAGGGTGACAGACTGGAACTCTGTCTCAAAAATAGGGAGGGAATTCAAAGGGAATAGCTTTGAAAAGCACATAAAGGACATTTTATAGTGATCAAAGAAAATATTCACCAAAAATTTTATATAGCTAAAAACATAGCTATAGAATGTATTTTAAAAACTACTAAAATTACAAATAAATGGTCACAAAATCAACAGTAAGTAGCATTTACTGAAATTTAAAATGTAGAAATCAAAATTTTTAAAAATAACAGATTAGCTAGAATAAAAAGAGAAAGATACCTAGGTGATAGATAAGAAGAACTTTTACTGATACATGCAGAAAAGCAAAAAAAAAAATTGAAGATATAAGATATTTATAGGAATCATTGCAAAGGAGATTGAGAGATATTAAAGAGGAAGCAATATCTGAATAAAAAAAGAGGAGAAGAACAAATTTCTACAAAAAAAGATAAGAAAAATCAAGCAGCAGATTCAAGAGGTAATTGTTAAAAGCACAAGTCAAGAAGAAAACTGAAAATCCATGCAAGAAAAAAAAAACGATGTATAATATTAGGCAGGGTCTTTTTAGGAAAAAACAAAAAGTTTATATCAATCGGTCAGGTGCTGTGAGGGAAACAGAAATCATACAGGCAGTATGAATGGAGATGCAATAGAGGTAGTTGATTAAACACACTTGGCATGTTTAAACAGATATGAAGGAAAGACTGAAGTTATACAGGGATAGAAAAGGGAGTATAAAACTCTCACTTCTAGTGCTGGGCAAACCCAGGGAAGATCTGGATACTCTGAGAACTCATAAAAGAGGAGGGTGGATCCACAGAGCTAGAACTCAGACCTCTGAGGAAAGGAAAATGCCCAACTAGTGGTGATTCCTAAAGGGGCTCAGGCAAGAAAACTACGAACCAGGGTATCCTATTGCTGAGGAGAGGTAGCTGCCTGTATGGCGTTGAGCCTCAGTATCTCAAAGGAGGATTCTTCCCTACACACCAGTTTGAAGGCAGACTCCAGCAGACTGCTGCTGCAGGGCTTTCTGAGAAGGCATCATTGAGTGCCTGGGAGTTTGAGGATAAATTGCAAAATGTACGTTCTTGAAGGTCCTCTATGGGGATGACACTAAGAGGAATGGAAAGCAGAAGGGGGGAAGTTCTCTCTCCCTTCCTTACTTTTCCTTTACCTCTTTTGTTTTCTCCCTCTCTCCTTCCATCGTTTTTTTACTCCCCGCTCCCACCACCTCCTATCCCCCCTTTTCCATCTCATTCTCTGTTATATATACATATACAGTTATTAATATCGGTTGACTTTACACACCAGTAACAGGAAGTTGACCATCGCGATATGATAATGAATAAAAATCAACTATTAATGTATGCCCACCTTCTCAAAGTGGAGTTTAAACATGTATCAGAATAGCTCAATTTAGGTTGAACTCAAATCCACCACAACAAGCCTGAATGGTTGCAAAGAGGCAAATATTAAAGCTGACAAATCCAGGTCCTATATATTTACAGTCTATTGTCAGTTTGCTTCAGCTAAAGATCACCTGGAACAGATACATAGATTAACAGGTTGGGTTTATTACTTGTTGCAGAGGAGAAGAACACTAATGGGAAATATGGGAGTCTCAGTAAAAGAGTATTTGAAATGACATAGAGGATTTGGGCTTTGGTTCAGTGGTTTGGAACAGGATGTGAGGAAGCAGACCCTCAATTTAGTTTGGATGTTGTCAGAAAGTGGGAATATTTCTATAATTAGGAATTTTGTGAATAGCACAGTTACCAGGATTTTGCCTATGCTTAGACAAAAATATAAAGTGGCCTTGTTTTGTCTTATATTATTATGATGTGAGAGTGACCTTCTCTGTGGATGATATCCTGTGAGATTGTTAACATCCAATAGAAGAAGATGGCCTGTTAGTGCCGGGTCAATTTCCTAATGCCAGAGGCCATGCTTGTACTCTCTTTCTCCACACTATCTTAAATCTCCCAGAAATAAAGTGAGTAGATTAAAATTTCTTGCTTATAAAATATGCAACTGGTTGAATATCCAATCCTTAAAAATTGATTTCAGAAGTCTCTTCTTTGGCTCCCTGCCCACGTCCACTCCTTAGAATTTCTCTGTGATTCTTTTTACCCTTTCTATTCTTCTCCACTCTACTCAAACTTTAACATCACTTGCTGTGTGATGGAGAGGGGAGGGGATCAAGTGGGTTGGTGTTTTTGGCATTAGCTAATTATGCTTTCCTCGTAGTCAGGGAACTAAAAGTATATTAGGGGCCTCTGGTTAAAATAAACTATTGAGGCCAGGTAACGTCTGTAATCCTAGTACTGTGGGAGGCTGAGGCAGGTGGATTGCCTGAGCTCAGAGGTTCAAGACCAGCTTGAGCAAGAGCAAGACTCCATTTCTAACAACAACAACAAAAAATAAAACGGATGTTGTGTGGGATGCTTGTACTTGGGAGCCTGAGGCAAGAGAATTGCTTGAGCCCAACAGTTTGAGGCTGCTGTGAGCTATGATGCCATAATACTTTAGCAGGGCGACAAAGTGAGACTCTCAAAACAAAAACAAACAAAAAAAAAACTACCGAATTTAGTAGGAAGTACGTTAGGTTATCTAACTAGTCAGGCCTTCGAAATGGTACATTGGCTGAGTAACAAACTCCACACAACTGAACCGTTCCCACAGAGTCAGGGACCAGGATCCAGGTCCAGGAACTCATAGCCCTCCTTCCGCTTGCTTGTTGGCAGAGTTCCTGGAGGTTGTAGGACTGAGGCCTACAGCTCCTAGGGAGGGCTCCTCTCCATAGGCAGTTCATTTGTGTAGGCAGTTCATTTGTGACTGTTTGCTCTCTTCCTTGAGCCTGTCAAAGAACATCTCTGCTGCTTTTAAGGCTTTTTTATCCGGTTAAAGCAGACTCCCCTGGGATAATCTTCCCTTCTAACTCCACATCGACTGATCTGGGGCCTTAATTATACCACACCTTTTGTAATATAACACTATACAGTTCTATACCAGGGCAACAATTTAGGTACCAATTTAGAATTCTGCCTACCACAAATAAACTCAGTTCAAGTGCTGGAAAACAGAAAAAAAAAAATCCCCCTTTTTCTATTTTACCTCCTTATCTTTGACAACCTGCTCTCCCTGACTACCAAAACAAGGATCTGGCTTAGCATGACTAAGAAGTCCAACCCCAATTTCCAGTATAAAAGGAATGCAAGGCTAATCAGAACGTCAATAACAGCCACAAACCCTCCGGAAAAACGACTAAAACCACGCCGAAATAATGAGTACTAGTAATAAACCTCTCTAAACTAACAAAGTTGAGAGAGTTTTCACGCCTCCTACCACTAAGAAAAGGCTCCACCTCTTCTTCATGGTTTTTGGCTTGTTGGACTTTCAGAAAAACTGAACAATATAATTGGCTTTCAGAGAAACTTAACAACAGTAACAATGTTTGTTGTTAAGTTTCTCTGAAAGTATAATTACATTTTTAACGGCTGCCTCCACTGGGTCTAGCCCAACAAAGAACTTTTAAGTGATGGTGAAATTATTTTTGTCTTTTGGTCAGGTCATTTGCCTTTTTTGAACACATTTTATATTGCATAACAATTTGGTCAAATGACGAAGTTCAAAACATATTTTTACTTGTAGATTTCCAGAAACTCTTTAGGGCAGCAAGAGTAACTCCGATCCTCATTAACATATGATCTCCTGGCAGCCAATCACACGTTGCCAAGATGTCATGACCATGCTCCATTAAAAAGATCTTGTCGGCTAGGCGCCTGTGGCTCAACCGGCTAAGGCTCCAGCCACATACACCTGAGCTGGCGGGTTCGAATACAGCCCGGACCTGGCAAACAACAATGATGGTTGTAACCAAAACGGGTGGCGGGTGCCTGTGGTCCCAGCTACTTGGGAGGCTGAGGCAGGAGACAAGCTTGAGCCCAGGACTTGGAGGTTGTTTTGAGCCGTGATGCCACGGCACTCTACCCAGGGTGACAGCTTGAGGCTCTGTCCAAAAAAAAAAAATCTTATCGCTGATTGGTGACTCTCATCTGCAACCCTAGCACTCTGGGAGGGGAGGCAGGGATCTCTTGAGCACAAGTGTTGGAGACAAACCTGAGCAACGCCTGTAGTCGTAGCTACTGGGGAGGCTGAGGCAAGAGGATCACTTGAGCCCATGAGCTTGAGGTTTGCAGTGAGCGAGGATAAGGCCAGGGCATTGTAGCCTGGGAAACAGAGTGAAACCCTAAAAAGAAAAACAAAATGTTTTCAGTTGTTTAATCAATTGCCATGGTATTATGGAAGTGTAAGTTTGGAAGGTATAGTCCAATAATCTTTTTCCCAAGTTGACGGTTTATATATACCTTAAGGAAAAATATTCTAGTACAAATTCTCTCAAAATAGGGGCACATTAAAAAAAATCTTCATAAACACCAAGACCTATAGGCAGAAATTCATTTTTTAATTACGTTGCCCCAAATCCTGCAACCAAATTAGAAGCTATTTACTACCTTGGACCTTTCTATGTGATGGAGCATTTGGAAATTTAAACTCACCTTCATGCACTATTTCCTAAAAATAAAGTCATAAAACATTGTTTATAATAGAGGAATCACTTGGTAATCCTGTAGAAAAAATTATTTTGGCTATTCTGCTGCCTTGTAGGTTGTAGATAAATTTAAGGATTCCCTTGTATAATTAAAGGAAATGTTTGGTATTTGATTGGTTTTGTGTTGAATTTGTAGATCAATTTAGGAAGAAGGTAATCAAAATAATATTGTTATATAATTTTAATACATACAATTTTTCCTTTAAATTCCCTATGGGAATTTATTTTAATACATACAATTTAAAGGAAAAATTTCATTTTTGTTTTCAAAAAGGCGTAAAATGGCCCTCTAGTTTCTACTTGTAAAGGAAAATCTTAAACTTTTCTTTCAGATTTTTAAATTTTTTTCTTTGTCCAAAGAAAGAATACCACTCAATTAAACATATTTTACAATTAAAATTTCTTTACACAATTACTCTTCAGCAAACAACTAAAAACAAAAAATTATTTGCAAAGTATATTCTCCCAGGTACAATTCTTCAAACTTCTTTTCTTAATTAAGGGTTAGGGTGATACACATTTACATTCGAGAAAATGCCCAATGCACAATTCTAGGCTTTATTTGTAGGCCATTTATTTTACCTCAAAGGCAACTTCTTCCCTCCCAAAGACCGTTTCCTTCTCCAAACTCATAGTTCTGCCTCCTGTTGAATAGGCAAACTTTCTTTTGAAGATAAGTTTTGATTTCTCCAACCTCTATTGACTTACACAAAGGAAGATTCTTCCCAAAACTATTATTCATTTAAAAATGGTATTTAGTCTTGTGATACTTTTCTAAGAAGAACATTTCCCAGCTCCATCCATGTGAACATGAAGGATGTAAAGTCTCCATCTTTCTTTATGGCTGCATAGTATTCCATGGTGTACATATACCACAGTTTGTTGATCCATTCGTGGATCGATGGGCACTTGGGCTTCTTCCATGACCTGGCAACTATGAATTGGGCTTCAATAAACATTCTGATACAAATATCTTTGTTATAATGCGATTTTTGTTCATCTGGGAATATACCTAATAAAGGAATTGCAGGGTTAAACGGCAGGTCTATTTTTAGTTCTCTAAGTGTTCTCCAGATGTCTTTCCAAAAGACGTATTAGTTTACATTCCCACCAGTGTAGGGGTGTTCCCTTTTCTCCACATCCATGCCAGCATCTCTGGTTTTGGGATTTTGTGATATGGGCTAATCTCACTGGAGTTAGATGATATCTCAAAGTAATTTTGATTTGCATTTCTCTCATGATTAAGGATGGTGAGCATGTACACAACCCTATTATGAAATTAATTTATACCTTTTATATGAAAGCTATAACCTAATAACAGCCTAAGAATATGGGGAGGAGGGAGGGAGAGAGGAGTGGGGAATGGGTGGAGGGAGGGGGATTAGAGGGATCACTTCTGAGGTTTATCTTACAAGAGTACAAGTGAATCTTTCTAAGAGTAGAATGTGGACGTTTTAAAACAATAACTAAGAAAGTGACATGAAGGCTATGTTAACCAGTTTGATGGAAGTGTTTCGGATTGTGTGTGAAAACCCCACACTGTACCCCAGAAGTGCATTAATGTACATAGTTACCATTCAATAAAAAAAGAAAACTTAAAAAAATAAAAATGGTGTTCAGGATTAAAAAGACAATGGAGGCAGAGACTCCAAAATGTTAATGTAAAGTAAATAATCATAAATATTTTGATCTGTCAACTTTATTGGGCCACAGAGTGCCCAAATGTGTGGTTAAATATTATTTCTGGATGTGCCTATGAAGGGCTTTCTGGCTATGATTAACATTTGAATTGGTAGGCTGAGTCAAGCAGATTGCCCTATTGAACATCAAAATCCACAGGTGCTCAAGTGCTCCCAATGTGGGTGGGCCTCATCTCATCCGTAGAAGGCCTAACTTTAATAATGGGCTGAGTAAGAAAGAATTTTCTCTGTCTTACTGTCTTCAAGCTGGGATGTTGGTCTTCTCTTGTCTTTGAACTCAAACTGGAATTTGCACCATCAGCTCTTCTGGTTCTCATGCCATAGGATTAGAAATATATTATTGTCTCTCTTGGGTCTTCAGCTTGTTGACTGCAGATAAACTAGTTTGTTATAGTAAACTACACACACACACACACACACACGTATTATAGTAAATCATATATAATACACACACATCATACAGGGTGGCCATAAAGTTCGTGTGCAATTTAAAATAGTGTGCAGTTTAAATTGCAGACAAACTTTATGGCACCCTGTACATATTCAATCCTACCTTAGTATACATGGAGGATTGCTTCCAAGACCACCTTTGGATGTCAAAATCCACAGGTGCTCAATTCTCATATAAAATGGCATAGTATTTTCATATAGCTTATGCACACTTTAAGTCTGCAGTCCTCAACCCTGGGGAACCAGGCTGCATAGCAGGAGTTGAGTGGTAGGCATGGGAGCGAAGTATCATCTATATGTACAGCATCTCTCCATTGCTTGCATCACCACCTCTGCCTCCTGTCAGATCAGCAGTGCCGTTAGATTATGATAGGAGCATAAGCCCTACTATAAACTATACTTGTGAGGGATCTAGGTTGTGCATTCCTCTGGGAATCTAATGCTTGGTGATGTGAGCTAAATGTGCTTGAGTCATCCTAAAACCATTCTTTTCCCCAGTCTGTGGAAAAATTATCTTCCATGAAACTGGTTCCTGGGGTTGAAAAGGTTGGGGACCACTGTTTTAAATCATCTCTTTATTACTTGTAATATTTGAGAAACTTTTACAGTGTAAATTCCATATAAATAGCTGTTATACTATATTTCTTGTTATTTTTATTGCTATATTGTTAATTTTTTCATTGTTTATTGTTTTGTTTCTAGTATTTTTGTTCTGAAGTTGGTTGAATCATCAGATGTGGAACCTGCTGATATGGAGGACTAACTTTATGTGTGTGTACACACACATACATGCGCGTGCACACACACAAAAAAACCATATCTTATTGGTTTTGTTTCTCTGTAGAACCCAAACTAATAGAGATTTTGGTATCAAGGGTGGTTCTGGAGGAACAGAATTTTAAGGATGAGCTTTCTAAATTGGTTCTGGGGTTTCTGGAATTGGCTTTCTAATCTGATTAGAGTTAAAGGTACTAAAGACTGTAATTCTAGAAATAGAATACTGATAGTCTATGGCATGACTTGACAATAGAGATATGCAAAATATCTCCAGTGAAAACTATCAGTACTATTCAACCATACATAAAAATCAAGGAGCTAGGTGACTGTGTGCGTATTTTCAAACACTATTGGAAATCTATTAAATATAACGAAGTTAGTTGGTTGTTCCCAATGTTGGAAAAAGTGTTGAAAGAAAAGGATGAACTCAGAAATTTGAACTTTCAGTTCAATTTTCACATAAAAGATGTGAAACCATCTATGTGTACCTAAAGGCAACCATTATCTCCTATAGCTGCACAGCTGAGATTGCTGAAAATTAAATGCATAACCTCATCCTGAAATTCACTGAATTACCATTGAAGTTGAACTCTCAGACTCACAGGGTGTCTACCGTTAAAATTACAGCATTGGATGGTGAAGAACAGGATCATTTAATTTGGAATAGGAGATGTGTTGGAAGACTCGAACGAAGCTGGAGTTCTGGGGTTTTTTTTGGGTTTTTTTGGTTTTTTTTTTTTTTTTTGATACAGTCTCACTTTGTTACCCTCAGTAAAGTGCCATAGTGTTACAGCTCACAGCAACCTCAAATTCTTGGGCTTAAGTGATTCTCTGGCCTCAGCCTCCCAAGTAACTGGGAGTACAGGTGCCTGCCACAACGCCTGGCTACTTTTTAGAGATGGGGTCTCGCTCTGACTCAGGCTGGTCTCTAACTTGTGAGCTCAGGCAATTCACCTGCCTCGGCCTCCCAAGTGGTAGGATTACAGGCATGAGGCACTGTGCTGGGCCCAAAGCTGGAGATATTAAGACCGCAAATTCTGATGAATGCTCTTTGTTAGTGGCAGATGTCTCCCACCCTCAGTGGAAGCAGTGTCCTCATCCCTAGTAGTAGTGGCCACTCCAGCTCCATTTCAGAAGATTGACATTACATTGCCTAAGAAAACTGTAATAACCTCTCCTGAGGTTGTTGTAATGAAAGACAATACTGCTTCTTTTTAGGACCTACACCAACAACCCCTTTTTGTTTCTAGACCAATAACTAGACTCAAGTCACAGAAAGCCTCTAAAAGTGAAGTGCACAGTATGACTCATGAAGAGGTTCACTAAACTCGAAAAGAACTCCTTAAGTTTTCTAATTTATACATACAGAAATCAGGGAACATACGTGGAAGTGAATATCGAAGGTATGGAATAATGGTGGAGAGAACACAAAGTTGGATCAGGTTGAAATTATTTAAATTATCGCTCACTAAGCAGAGATTCTCCATTTAATATTTAAGCTTGAGGAGTTAGCAAGCATTCTAACATTTTTGTTGGTTGTCTGAAACCTGGACCAAATCCATATCCAGAGTAAGTGTCTATTCTTGTATAAACTAAACACTGACTCTTTTATGATGAGGAGTCAGGCCCAAGTCTTCTCTTCTGTCAACTGATTATAGGGAGCTCCCCATGAGGTCATGGATGCAGGCTTGGAGAAAGAAGGCAGTGTAGCAGAAGTGGTGACCATGGGTATTTGGGACATTTCTTTTTTTTTTTATTAAATGATAGCTGTGTACATTAATGCAATCATGGGGTACAGTGTGGTGTTTTCATATATAATTTGAAATATTTTCATCAAACTGGTTAACATAGTCTTCATGTCACTTTCTTAGTTACTGTGTTAAGATGTTTATATTCTACTTTTAGAAAGATTCACTTGTATCCTTGTAAGATGAACCATAGAGGTGATCCCTCCACTCATTCACCCTTCTCCGCTCCCCTTCCCCTCCCCATATTCTTAGGCAATAATTAGGTTATAGCTTTCATATTAAAGCTATAAATTAGTTTCATAATAGGGCTGTGTACATTGGACACTTTTTCTTCCATTCTTGTGATACTTTGCTAAGAAGAAAATTTTCCAGCTCCATCCATGTAAACATGAAGGAATCCGCAGAGAACTCAAACATATTAGCAAGAAAAGATCAAGTGATTCCATCTCAGGCTGGGCAAGGGACTTGAAAAGAAATTTCTCTAAAGAAGATAGGTGCATGGCCTACAGATATATGAAAAAAATGCTCACCATCCTTAATCATCAGAGAAATGCAAATCAAAACTACTTTGATATCTCACCTAACTCCAGTAATATTAGTCCATATCACAAAATCCCAAAACCAGAGATGCTGGTATGGATGTGGAGAAAAGGGAACACTCCTACACTGCTGGTGGGAATGCAAACTAATATGTTCCTTTTGGAAAGACATCTCGAGAACACTGGGAAACTTCTTCAGGTAAATTGTGCTTCAGGACCTGCTCAGGCTTGAACACATATACAGTATACCACTGACATTTGATGATGGAGTGCTACTGTGCATGCCCAGTTTTATGGCTTGGTGGCTCCAATAACACATGGTTTGTAAATAGTGAGCTCCGGTCACATGGTAGCTTGATGTTCTATGTTTAAGCATTCAGTTTTTACTAAGGCCCATTAGCAGGCCAAGGGTTGTTTCCCCAAAGAGTAAGGGCCTGTGCTGCTATTCACCTGTAGAGGCCTGCCAAGTGCTACAAACAGCACCCCTATCTGTTGATGACAGTTGAAGCACCATTAGATCTACTGGATTGTATAATCCAAGTAACAGAGTCATTTTTCATAACAGCTTAGACCTGACACAGAGCCTTTTCCTGTTCCAGGCCCTACAGAAAACTAGCAACTTTTCAGGTCACTTGGTAAATGAACTGGAATACACAACCAAATGAAGAATATGCTGCCTTCAAAATCCAAAGAGGCTCACTAGGCATTGTGCTTCTTTTTCAGTTGTAGGATGGGTCACATGTAATAACTTATTTTTAACCTTAGAAAGAATATCTTGATATTCCCCATACCAGTAGATCCTTAAAAACTTCACTAATATATAATGCTCTTTAATTTATTTTTGGATATATGACCTATGACATCCTATGACACACAAATGTTTTACCAATAAGTACAGAGTAGTTGTCACTTTTTGGTCACTAGGTCCAATAAGGATAATGCTACCAATATAATGAACTGATGTGATATCTTGTAGAAGAGAAAAATGATCAGGATCCCTGCAAATTAATTTATGACACAAGGCTGAGAATTGATATATCCCTGTAATAACTCAGTGACAGTGTATTTCCAGCTGAAAGAAATCTTCTTTCCACCATACTGGTGGTATTTACTTACAGGTATTAAGAAAAATGCATTTACCACACCAGTAAATTCATACCAAGTACCAGGGGATGTGTTAATTTGGTCAAGCAATGAAACCAGATCTGGTGCAACAGCTGCAACTGGAGTCACCACCTGCTTAAGCTTATGATTATCAACTGCCATTCTCCAAGATCCACCTGTCTTCTGCACAGGCCAAATAGGAGAGCTGAATGGGGACATGGTAGGAATTACTACTCTGCATCTTTCAAGTCCTTGATGGTGGCACCAGTCTCCGCAATCTCTCCAGCAATGTAGTTTTGCTTTTGGTTTGCTGTTTTCTTTTTTTTTTTTTTTTTTTTTTGTAGAGACAGAGTCTCACTTTTTCGCCCTCGGTAGAGTGCAGTGGAGTCACTCCAGCAACCTCCAACTCCTGGGCTTAGGCAATTCTTCTGCCTCACCCTCCCAAGTAGCTGGGACTACAGGTGCCCGCCACAACACCCAGCTATTTTTTTTGTTGCAGTTTGGCCAGGGCTGGGTTTGAACCCACCACCCTCGGTATATGGGGCCGGCGCCCTACTCACTGAGCCACAGGCGCCTCCCTGGTTTGCTGTTTTTTTAGGTAAAGGCAGTTCTAGTGGTTTCTACTTGGTTTGTCCCATCAAAATAACTCTCACTCTGCAGGCTAGGAAACCAGTGTGGAACCAGGTTAGGAAACTCTGCCTGCTACTGAATATATCTATTTCAATTGTGCAATCCGGAACTGGACGAATAACCACAGGATATGTTTAGTGACCCAGTATGTGCACTGTGACACCATGACTAAAACTTCATTATCAACCTGGCCTCCATATGAACCAACTTTGACTGACAGACCACAGTGAGGTTCTGGGTCTCTTGGAATTAGTGTTGGTTCAGAGCCAGTGTCAACTTGTCCCCCAAAGCTCTGATTATTTCCTTTACTCCAGTGTGTTTTTACTCTGATAAAAGGCTGTAGATCCCCTTGGGAAAGGTTGGGAGAAGATTATGAGTATAAATTTTGACAGCATACCAGGGTCCCTTCTCAAGGGAAACTGACCTTTCCTTCACTTAAGGGATTCTGGATCTGTAGATTAGCTCAAATCTGGGAATTGACTGAGGGACCAGGACTTTCTGTTTTCATGATTCATGTTAACCTTTCATTCACTTTACACAGAAATTTTCTATTTATCTACATCAAGTAAGAATTTAGTAGTCGTTCTATTTCACTTCAAAAGACACCATGATGAATTAACCAGTGTGTTCGGTCTGTACAAGTCAGATTACTCTGATTGCTACTTTGACTCAGCTGTCCATTATAATAACCACATCTACATTACCTTTTGTGGTTTAATGCCACCACTTGCAACTCTGTCATCTCTAGATTCAATTTACTCTATACACAATACTTCTGCCCAAACTACTATCTGTGGATTTATAGAATGCCTTATCCACTGTCATGGTATTTTGCATAGTGTTTCTTCTTACCAAGGAACTCACTTCTCAGCAAATGAAGTGAGGCAGTGGGTCTGTGCTTACAGAATTCATTGTTATTACCATGTTCTCCACCATCCAGAAGACATTCACTGACAGAAAGGTGGGATGGCCTTTTGAAGATTCAGTTGTGGTGCCAGCTTAATATATAGTATATGTTATATAAAGTGTTCCCATTTATAATATCATCAAAAGTAAAATATTAGAGTGATATTTAGAAATGATGTATGTAGCACTTTTTCTAGGATGAGTTTGTGAACTTAACTTTCAGATTTCCTGTATACTATATATATACATGTATATATATGAAACTTTAAAAAATTAACTTGAAATGGCTCATAAATTTAAATATAATGGGTAGAACTATAAAATTTCTAGAAAAAAGCAAATAAATGTATCATGGGAAACTTGACTGAGGCTAAATTTGTTTTTTTGTTTGTTTGTTTGTTTGTTTTTACAGAAATTGACCTTTATTTGTTATACTAAAGTCTGTTTAACTTTTAATACAAAGTAACATCTTAGTACAGAGAATCCCACTCTGTCAGCTAAGTACCTGTCCATGCACACTGTACCAGTTGAGGCTAAATTTTAAAATAGGACACAAAAACATGAATCATAAAAGAAAAAAGGTGAATTATATTTTATCAAAACCAAATATTTTACACATTTATTTTTTAATAGATGCAGCTGAGAAATTAAAAGGCAGACCACAAACTGGGAGAAAATTTTGAGAAACATATATCCAATATACCTATTTTCTATCTATCCTTTCATTTTTTTGCTTAATTTATTTAGACACTCAATCATCAGGCATATAATCATTTAGAATTTTCTTCCTTTTTGCTCAGTTGATCCGTTCACCACTGTTATATAGCTCTGTTAATGTTCCTTCCTTGTAGTGAAATTTAATTTTTCTGATTCTGATATATCCATTTGAGTATTCTTTTGATTGGTGTTTGCATGCTATGTCTTTTAACATCATTTTACTTTATTAACTGACTTTATGTGGGTATAATAGACATGTGCTGCATATATTTAAATTATATAATATAGATTTGACACATGCATATACCCATGTAACTATCAATACACTCAAGATAGCAAACATTTCAGTCATTCCCAGAAGTTTCTTCATTCTCCTTGTAATCCCTCACTGGTCCTACTCCCTACAATCCCTATCTCATTGTGTATCCAGGAACCCACAGTCCTCATATTTACTATGATGTTATATTAATATAATCATACAGTATATACTCTTTTTTTGGCTTGGCTTCTTTCACTCACAATAATTATTTTGAGTTACTGGGATTCATCTATGTTATGAAATATGTAATTATGAGATATATTGATAGATGATACAGAAATAAATAGATATAGCTACATCCATCACAGTTTGCATTTTATCCATTTTCTTCTTTGTCCTCTTCTTTTTTTCAGCCTGTCACCCTGAAACGAATGCCATGGCATCATCATAGCTCATGGCAACCTCTAGCTCTTGGACTC
Organism: Galagoides demidoff; assembly: GCA_963574575.1. Classification (NCBI taxonomy): domain Eukaryota; kingdom Metazoa; phylum Chordata; class Mammalia; order Primates; family Galagidae; genus Galagoides; species Galagoides demidoff. Next base: position 30,722 of record CAUYQV010007979.1, read on the forward strand.
AAGTGATCCTCTTGCCTCAGTTTTTTTTATTTTTAGTGGCCTTTGTGTCTCACTCTTGGTCAGGCTGGTCTTGAATTTGTGAGCTCAAGCAATCCACCCACCTGGGCCTCCCAGAGTGCTTGGATTACAGGTGTGAGCCACTACACCCGGCCTATCCATTTTCTTCTTTTAGTAATTTTTATATTCTGTTTTTCTTACTCAATCTACATAAAGTTTTATTGTTGATCTTTTGAAACAATTGATTTATTGTTTTATTTTTTCTTTCTATTGCTTTTTTAGTCTCTATTTTTAAAACACCTGCTGTAATCTTTATTATTTTCTTCATTCTACTAGATTTTAATTTACTTTGCTCTCCTTTTTCTAGTTCTTTAAAGCCTTTAGTTTCACTTCTTGCTTACATGGAACTTTCAGATTAGCCAGAAGTGAAAACTTGGATTTTATGAGTGTATGTTTAGCCTCAGGCATGTGTGTGACCTTCTAGTCTCTGGTAGAAATGGGAGCATTTTAAACCTTGTATTCCCCCTAATAGCTTCTTCTCCAGCCTCTTCTTCGCCAGACCTTTCAGTTTGTCTGCTTTGGGCTCCATTATTTCTTACCCAAGATGGTTGCTTGTATATGCTTTTAAATGCTTTTGACAAACACCACCAGGGAAGTATTGCAGCCTGGATAACGTTCCAAGGAAGGCAAAACCAAGGCAAGGCCCTGAGCCAATCCTTCATAGAGCTTCCAGACAGATCAAAACACACAACCACAATTTTGTTTGAAAACAAAGTTCATATTGCCCTTCTTGTACTAACAAGCCTCATCAAGCCTGTGGGCTGTCATCCCATGGCTACCTCTGACCTGAGGAGTAGGGGGTGCTGGCAGGCAAACAAGTGAAAATGTCTCAATACTCTCCTGCCAAAATTTAGCAGCTTCTTTCTTCTTTAAGAACTCCTTTGGTTGTTCTTGTGTACGTGTGTGCATATTTACAAACACACAAATGAAATTCAACATCTTAACCATGTTTATGTGTACAGTTCAGTTGTGCTGAGTATATTTATGTTGTGAAACAGATCTCCAAAATTTTTCACCTTGTCAAACTGAAACCCTGTACCTATTAAAAACCAGCATCCCCTTCTTCCTCTCCCTTGCCACTAGTAACACCATTCTACTTTCTGTTTCTATGAATTTGGCCACGTAGATACTTAATCTAAGTGAAATCATGTAGTATTTTGTCTTTGTGTGACTAACTCCTTTAACTTAGTATAATGTCCTCAAGGTTCATCCATGTTGTAGCATGAGACATGATTTCCTCTGCTACGTTTTGGATATGAATTTTTTTGTCCTCACCAAATTCCATGTTGAAAATTGATCCCCAGTTTGGCCAGGTTGGGAGGTAGGACGTAGTAGGAGGTGTTTGAGGGGGAGATTCGATAGAGGGAGAGTAAACGGTGGGACCACACCTATGAAGAATGAGTTTTTATAAAGTCAGGATGCCCCTTCAATTAACAAACATTTTGGATGTGCCGCTTACCCTTTGATCTTTGTCTGCCATGTTTTGACAGAGCACAAAAACCCTCACTAAAGCCAAGCAGAATCCGGTATCATGCTTCTTCTACATAGCCTGCAGAAAATGAGCCAAATAAACTTCTTTTCTTCATAAACTACCGAGCCTCAGATATTCTGTTCCAGCAACACAAAATAGATTAAGACACTTCCTTTTTAAGGCTTAATAATATTGCATTTTGTGTATATGTCACATATTTTGTTTATCTATTCACCCATCCATAAACATCTGGATTGTCATTGTGTGTTTTTGATTAGATTCCAGAGTTTCACAAAAAGTTGATTCTGACAGTTTTTCCCATAATATTCATTGTTTCAGTGGGTTGACAGATCCCTGGAGCTCCCTGCTCCGTAATCTCAGTGAGTGCATTCCAATACTGTTTAACTTCTGTGTCACACTTTGAAATTAACACTGTAAATGTGTATGAGGTATTGCAATCTTTATTTACAATTGTCTTGGTTGAACATTTGTCTCCCTCTTCAAACATCACCTTACTAAATGAAAGAAAAATTGGTAATCACCCATCCAACAGGCAATTGGATATAATTTTTATTAAGGAACCTTCCTTATGTGAAGGGGAAGTCAGGAAAGAGGTCTCATTCACTTTGTAAATCCAGGAGGATATACCTTCAACTACCAAGTCATTACTGTGAAAAAAATACATGTAAATACCATCACAAATGAGGTGCAGTTGACCTGCCCTAAAAAGTAAAAACAATCAGGTCCACCATCATTTATTTTAGCATTTGTTTTCACATTAAGTTTTAAAAATAAATTAGATTTCCTAACATCTATTCTTATAAAAATCTTATTTCAGGTTAGGATAAATAATTTGTTAGCTTCAGATTTTAACTCCTAATTATTTATTTTTAACACACTTGAAAATTTGTCATATTTAGCCCAATGAAGTGTGTGTGTGTGTCTGTGTGTGTAGCCTATTTCCAAATTTCCAGATTCTGGGGCGGCACCCATAGCTCAGTGGGTAGGTCATCAGCCACATACACCCAAGCTGGCAAGTGAGAACCTAGCCTGGGCCAGCTAAACAACAATTACAACCGCAACAACAACAACAAAAATAGCTGGGCATTGTGGTGCCTGTAGTCCCAGCTACTTGGGAGGATGAGGCAAGAGATTCACTTAAGTCCAAGAGTTTGAAGTTGCTGTGAGCTGTGATGCCATGGCATTCTACCCAGGGGGGAGAAAAATCCAGATTCTGGTCCATCTCCTTTCAGCAGTTTGGAATGACTTACCAGTCAGCATCTATATTATTGGAAACAATTGGAACTATTCTGTGAAAAAGACAGATGATAGCTTGCTTAGTCAAATGACTATGCATTTCAAGAAGTGCTTTTGTACAGTTTATATCAAACAAGATAAGCTCTTAAGGACTCACAGGCCTAAAGTGGCCAGACCATGAATAAAATGATTCTAGCTGCCTTCTACATGGGGGCAGACAGCTATATTAACAGGGTCTCATCACTATAAGTTAGGAAGACAGCCAAAAAAGCCAGTCTTAAGAAACCATTCAAGAGTTGAAGAACAGATACTCCCCCAAATGGAATTTAAGGAAAGTATGGAATGAAAATCTTGCTCAAGGCTGCCAAAATGATTTGGTGCCTGCTGATATTTTATTCACACACACATAGGCTGAATACAGACATGTACCAACTTTATCTTTCAGTTGCATATTATTTTCTTAAAAAATTAATTGAAGTTAGTGATAATACATAAGAAAGTTTCTCTGTCATTGCTTTGACATTTCAAATCTATTTTTCCAAAATTAAACAGGCATAATAGGGGAAATTCAGGAATTATCTTAGACGAAATCCAACAGTTTATATCTATGAAACAACAACAACAAAAAAGAAGAATTCAACTGATATTTCTGAAAAAAATATACATTGAATTTTTCAAATTATTGTTCACTTATAACTGACATGTTCCTTTTTCATGTAGAAAGACAATGTGAATCCTATATTAAAATATCAAATGTGGTCAAAAGAAAATATAAAGTAAAAAAATAAAATAAAATGCCACTTTCCTTAAAAATGGCACTATTCTTGGTCCACTTCATTTACTAAACTTGTGTGCATAGTGTTGATAGTATTACATTATCCTTTTAATATTCATGGGATTATTAGTGATATTTATTTCTGGTATTGTATTTTGTGTCTTCTCCCTTTATTTCTTTTCTTTTTTATTTTATCTTTTTGAGACAGAGTCTTACTATGTTGCCTTTGGTAGAGTGCCATGGCATCACAGCTCACAGCAACCTCAAACTCTTGGGCTCAAGTAATTCTCTTGCCTCAGCTTCCCTTGTAGCTGGGACTACAGGTATTGGCCACAACACCTGGCTATTTTTGTTATTGTTGTTTGTTAGTTTGTTTGTTTAGCAGGCAGCACCAGGTTCGAACCCACCAGCCCCAGGGCATGTGGCCGGCACTCTAATCGCTGAGCTATGGGTACTAAGCCATCTCCTCCCATTTTCTCTGCTTTTTTTGGTTACACTGGTTGATGTCTTATCAAATTTATTGATCTTTTCAATGAACCAGCTATAGATTCATTGATTTACTCTATTTTTTCCCTGTTTTCAGCTTTATTGATTTCTGCCCTAATATTTTTTTTCTTCTGCTAGTTTTAGTTATAATACATTCTTCTTTCTTTAATTTCCTAAGGTGAAAACTTAGGTTATTGATTTTAGCAGGCAGAATCAGGGGAAATGAGTCTACTTCCTCTTATCCAGAACTGGAAAATTTAATAACTTTTAATAGTTTTCATTTATGAATGTTTAAAATGTTTAGCACATAACTGATACAGTGTACTTACTTAAATTTTTATAAATACATACATAATTATTGCTATTAGCCTTGATTGTCCATAAAATATAACCTGATACAAGAGTTTCCATGTGAATAGATTATTTGGCAAGTACTTTAATGAGTCAGAGGGAGGAAAATTAGGGGTGAAACAAGGAAGAAAAGTCAAACAAGCATGTTTTATTAAACTGGATGCCACTCTAGGGAAGTGGGGCTCAATTATTTGGTACTAAAGTTAGTATCCATTTTTGTTAGAATGAATAACTACACCTCCAAGATAGAATGGGTGCAATATTTTCAGCATGAAATCAGGTAACAGGACAGTGTCCTTGAAGGATGGTGCACAATTGAAGGCACAGCATCAGATATGGCTTTTGTGAGGTGTTACACTCAGCAGTGGCAATAGCTTGATCACCTTTGGCAAGACAGAATCAATGCTATTGAGCTCATGCTTAGGTTCCATCCCTGCCACCATGACAATTCATGAGGCCACATGCCAGAGCTGAAGTAACTGAGGAGAGAAGCTGTTTGACATTCATGGCATGTGTCATTAAATCCAATTGGTGTTGAGTATCTTCTCTACAGTCAATTCTGCAGGCAGAATGGGGACCAAAGACCCCATTCTTGGCAAGGGAAAACACCCTCAGAAAAAGGGAAAAATTAAGCTGAGTGACTCAGAACAAAGAAACGTCAGCTAGTTTGCTTTTAAACCAGCTGCTACTAAATTTCTTATCTGAGCAAGAAGTTCCCTGCTTTATCTAGAACTCTGTCCTATTGAAGATAGCTTACAAACACCCCTGCTGGGTCTGTGAACATTCTGAGAAATAATGGCCATAGAAGAGGCTACAGAAAGGCCTGGAAAGATACATTAACTAGGCCGTTTACTGCCTAGTAAACAGACAAAGCAGATACCCATTGTGGAGATCTGCATTTGGCTGGGGCAGAGATCAAGGGAACAGGTTGACCCCTGAAATATGGGCAGGAGGGTTTATATCCCTTATCACAGAGGACAACCCTCTGTGGTGGTGATGAGAGGAAAATTCCTCTCTCCCACTGATTCTTCAGAGGAGCTTGACACCAGTGGCATTTTACTCCACAGGTAAACTACCAGAGTTTAACCACTCCCTAGGAATCTCTGTGTGTGGCTTAAGACAGGAGGCTGCCCCCACACAAGACTCAGGTTCTGGATTTCTTAAGGCTGCTCAGACCCTTAAAGTTAATGATCATAAAAATAATAGGAGCTGATATGCTCACTCAGAGAAACTGATGGTATCTTTGTTCCCTCCCTCAACTTACCCTCTGGGAAAATAGCCTTTAATAAAAGCTGAGTGGAACAGATGCTTGGGGCCACTGCTAGAACCCCATA
>CAUYQV010007984.1:0-43629 GCA_963574575.1 Galagoides demidoff
TGGTGACAATGAATAATAATCTACAATCACTAGCAAAAGAGAATTCTTGGTCTAAGTGAACCAGTGATTTGAACAGTGAACACATTTAAAATTTAAAAAGATTACATTCCCACCAGCAGTGTAGGAGTGTTCCCTTTTCTCCACGTCCACGCTAGCATCTCTGGTTTTGGGATTTAGTGATATGGGCTAATCTTACTGGAGTTAGGTGATAGCTCAAAGTAGTTTTGATTTGCATTTCTCTGATGATTAAGGATGGTGAGCATTTTTTCATATATCTGTAGGCCTTGTGCCGATCTTCTTCAGAGAAATTTCTCTTCAAGTCCCTTGCCCACCCTGAGATGGGATCACTCATTTTCTTCTTGCTAATACGTTTAAGTTCTCTATGGATTCTGGTTATTAAACCTTTGTCGGAGACATAACCTATGAAAATCTTCTCCCATTCAGAGCACTGTCTGCTTGCCTACATTTCTTTTGGAAAGACATCTAGAGAACACTTAGAGAACTAAAAATAGACCTGCCATTTGACCCTGCAATTCCTTTATTAGGTATATTCCCAGATGACCAAAAATTGCATTACAACAAAGATATTTCTATCAGAATGTTTATCGCAGCCCAATTCATAATTGCCAGGTCATGGAAGAAGCCCAAGTGCCCATCAATCCATGAATGGATCAACGAACTGTGGTATATGTACACCATGGAATACTACACAGCCATTAAGAAGGATGGAGACTTTACATCCTTCATGTTCACATAGATGGAGCTGGAGAATATTCTTCTAAGCAAAGTATCACAGGAATGGAAGAAAAAGTATCCAATGTACACACCCCTACTATGAAATTAATTTAAACCTTTTTATATGAAAGCTATAACCTAATAATAACCTAAGGATATGGGGAAGGGGGAGGGAAGGGGGAGTGGGTGGAGGGAGAGGGATTCGAGGGTTCACTTCTGTGGTTCTTCTTACTAGGGTACAAGTGAATCTTTCTATGAGTACAATATGAACATTTTAACACAATAACTAAGAAAGTTACATGAAGGCTATGTTAACCAGTTTGATGGAAGTGTCTCAGATTGTGTGTGAAAACACCACACTGTACCCGAGAAGCGCATTAATGTACACAGTTACCATTCAATAAAAAATAAAATAAAATAAAATTTAAAAAGAAAAAAGCCCTGGAAAAAACAAACACCAAACTCCATGATGGTCTCCAACAATGGGAACTTAAAGTCATCCTTGAACACAGTGAAAATCAGCTTCGTTTCCGTCTTTTCTGAGAAGACAGTGTTCTGTGGAATCTGCACAGGCCAATACAGAGCATGTGTTTGGAAATTAGAATCAGCCCCGAGGGCCTCCTAAGGAAAGTGGAGTCTGGGATGCTTCAAGCCACAGTTCTGGAATCTGTTTGTTGCAAACGGAATGTGGAGCAATGACTCAGCTTACGAACCAGCACCTCTCGATAGCTGTCACATCTCCCTATAAGGCAGTGGTTCTCAACCTTCCTAATGCCGCAGCCCTTTAATACAGTTCCTGTGGGTCACGACGCACAGGTTGAGAACCGCTGCTTTAAGGTGAAGAGGCATCTGCAATACTTAATGAATAGTGTTTAAAATGCAATGGTAGAAGTTACAGTCCCTTGTATGGCCAGCTTTCACTTTAGATAACAGCGAGGCAGAGAAAATGTTCAGAAACTGCCACTGAGTCTCTGGACTTACAGAGTAAACCACCCAGAACTTAGGGTCTGAGGCCCTTCTAGTTGGAACCTTCCTTCCCAAACATCTGTACTTGAACACATTTTAATCCACAAGCCTGAGTGTATCAGAAGTAAACTTTTCCTTATTTTTATTCTATAACTAAAGCTATTTTCTGTTTTGAGATTTTAATCTGCTAGGTAACTAAAGCTAAATCTCTTTCCCTGGAATTGTATCCAGTACCGGGAAGCTTGCATCAAGGATGGGGCTCTCTGGTCCTGCTTGTTGTCTAGGAGTGCTGGATTTGGAAAGATGGCTTAGTCTGGACTTCAGGCATTTGTCCACGTGCTTTACACCCCTCCTTGCCCTGACAGCAAATCCTCACCACGGCTGCTAACAGTCTGGGGCAGGTTTGTGTCATTCTTGGGCCCATGGGAATATTTCACTGTGCTCCACTCTCCCATTTCTCAACGCGCAGACATTCTGGGGAGTGCTCTGAGGCCGCCTTGCATCGTCTGCTGGCCTGAGGCCCAGCTGTAAGTCAGCAGCCCATCCATGTGAGCCTCCCTGATATCCGCTGTGCAGGGTGGTCTGGAGAGGCTGCTGCTTCCTTTCCGCTCACTCAGGAGCAGGACGTGGCCACTTCTGCCCTCCCTGGGAAGTGAAAGGAGGAAGTAAATTTCTCTACTGGCTGTCCCCCACGTGATGACAAGAGTCGTTCCTTAATTTCATAGCACGAAATGGGACCAGGAACAGCAATAGGCATAGGAAGGAAATCCTAATGTCTCGTGAACTGAGATTTCCAGTTATAATTAAAGAATTTCCTGGAGTTTAAATCATGAATTAGACTGAAATGGGATAGTTTAATATGAAGAATAAATCCCCACTCAGTATCTCTTGGGTCCCTGAGCCTGACATCACAACCCTGCTGCTATGCCCCACACTCTCTGTGGGGTCAGAATGTGTCCCTGTGTATGTGTGTGCAGCTAACTAATCCCGAAGGCAAGCATCACCAAGTCACCCGTCACTGGCCTTCTTTGGCTAACATCAGACACTATAAGCAGCTGAAACACGATCTTTCCCAACATGTCACTAAAATAAATATCACAAAGAAGAACTATGTCTGCTCAGTTCACAGTCAGCAGATTGTGGGATCAACCCAAGGGCCCATCAACACACGAATGGATTAGCGAGCCCTGGGTTATGCATACCATGGCGGACTCCTCAGACGTACAAGAGATGGAGACTTTACACCTTTTATATTCACCTGGATCGAGCTGAAGATCGCTGTACTTCGTAAAGTATCACAAGAATGGAAAAGCCAATATCCAATGTGCTCAATTCTAATACAAAACCAGTGGACAAATAAATATATACCCACACAAGAGAAAAACACAAGCTCCAGTGGGAGGGAGGCAGAAGAGGGAGGGGGGAGGGGAAGACAGAGGGGGATTGGGGTGCTCCCTGCTAACAGGCACAGTGTAGGGGTATAGGGCACACCTCCTGGGTGAGGGACACACTGGCTCTTGGACCCCTCCTAACAAACACAATGTCACCTAATCATCTGTACCCTCATATTAAGCTGAATTAAAAAAAATTAAAGAGCAATTTACTTGAACCACAGTGGATTAACTCTCCAAAGAAATTACCTTTGCTCAAATATGATTCAATAAAATACCTTTAACTTTAAAATAATAATAATAATAATAACTGCATCTTAAGAGAGTCAGCAGTCCATGATTGTATGTTCTGTCTATTTGGAGAACACTCTGCTCCCTGTTCCCTGCAGACGACTTTATCAGCAGTGCCCACTCAGGCCTGTTTTGAGCCCCGGTTGCTACTTCCTATTGTGTGACTGAATCAAGGTTCCAGGTAGACGCTACTGGGAAGGCGTTTTTCCTTCTACAAACCATGGAATCTGATCTTTGCCATTTTGATAGGCAAAAAAAAAAAAAAATCTCATTATAGTTTTTCTTTACATTTCTCTTACTGTGCATAAGGCTAAACATCTTTAAATTTGTTTAAGAGCCATAAATATTTCCTTTTGATAAATGGCCTTCACATCTTTTGTCTCCGTGATTTTTCTTATTGAGTTGCAAAATCTCTTTCTATGTCAGTGAGATTAGTCCTTTGTCAGGTGAGTTATAAATATTTTACCCAGTTTTTCATTTGTTTAGGGTAGGATTTTTTTTTTTAGGCATATTTTCTTTCATCTAATGGGTGTTCTCAAGTCTTTGTTTTGCAAAATGTTGGTTTTTCTTAAAAAGGCTTTTCTCAGTCTGAATTAAAATTTCCCCTTTATTTTCTTCAAGTAGTTAGGTGTTTGTGTCTCGATTAATTGTTTGATCTGTCTCTAATTTCTGGTATAAAAGCTGTCATTTAAGTCTGTAACCTCACTTCCCACCTCCCCCCATAAAATAGATACCCAGATATTCCTATAGGAATATTTGTTGAATAATTCATCTCTTGCCCACTGGTTTGAAATACAATCTTTGCCATATACCATCTTCATATAGGTATGTGAGCCCATCCTGAATAATACACAATACATCCCCATTATCAGGAAGTCAAGGAAATGGCACTCTCAAGCAACTGGCCCCCCAAAAAATATCAGAGTGCAAACTTTGTGCTACTTGCTATCAGTACCCCACTCTTTGTGTGTTGCTCCCACGGCCCCCACATGTTCTCAGCACCCCCAAACATCCACATCTTGGACCTCTACTGCTTTCTGGCTGGTCACATTGGGTATGGACTTTCTTCCTACTGCTGCCGTTATGCTGCCCTGTTGCTTTCTGAGGACGTTTTGATTAACAGTCCAACTATATTTATCTGATTGTGAGTGGATTTCCAACTGGCCATCCTCTGTATATACCGTACTGTGTTGCTCTGAGGTTAAAAAATGGAGCGTATTATTGAACTGCTTATACATACAGTACTGTCCTATGGTTTATGGGGACTTATAGTCCCACCCACTTGGTATCCTATGCCAGGTTAGATAAATTAAGTCTGCTTAGTGCTATGAGATTACCTAATGCTGTGACACTATGTCCATAGACACATTGGTGTAATACAGAAAAACTTTAAGTGAAGTTTGTCTTTGTCTTAATTTGCTTTCATTAGGATATTGCAATATATATATTTTAATTTCAGGTTAATGGGAGGGTACAAACAACCAAGCCACAATCTTTGAATTTGTTAGGTAGAGTCCATCTTGTTGTTATATCTCACACCCCAAAGATGTGCCCTGCCCCCCCCGACCTTGTGCCCTTTAAATGGGAGCACACCAATGCTCGCCTCTTCACCTCTCCCCCTCCCTCAACTTGAATTGAACCGAGTTTTACTCCTTTGTGGGTGTGTGTCAGATTTTCTACTGGTTCCTTATTAGTATGGCGTACACTGCGCAATACCTTTTGCTTTTACATTCCTGTGATAATTTACTAAGAAGAATATGCTTCAACTCCATCCAGGTTAATATAAAAGATGTAAAGTCACCATCTTTTTTACAGTTGAAAGACATTCCATGGCGTGCATACATCACAGTTCATTAATCCATTCCGGTGCTGATGGACATTGAGGTTATTTCCACATCTTGGCAGTTATAAATTGAGCTGTGATAAAAAAAAAATCCAGTGCAAATGTATTTATGATAAAATGATTATTTTCTTCTGGGTAGATGCCTATTATTAATGGGATTGCAGAGTTAAATAGGAGGTTGAATATGAGGATTCTCCATACTTTTTTCCAAAGAGGCTGGATGAGTTTGCAGTTCCTGCAACAGTATAAAAGTGATCCCCTCTTTCATTCCATGCCAGCATCGGCATCTTTGGGCTTTTGTGATATGGACTAATCTTACCGGGGTTAGGTAGTATCTCAGGGTGCTTTATTTGCATTTTTCTGATGATTAGGGATGATGAGCATTTTTTCATGTTTGTTAGCCATTTGTCGATCTTCTTCAGTGAAGGTTCTGTTCATGTCTCTTGCCCAGTGATAGAGGGGATTGTTTGCTCTTTACTTGTTGATTAATTTGAGTTTTCTATAGATTCTAGTAATCGAGCCTTGTCACACTCGTAACATGCAAATATTTTTTCCCATTCTGAAGGTTGTCTATTTCCTTTGACTGTTGTATCCTTAGCTAAGGAGAAGCTTTTCAGTTTAATTAAGTCCCATTTGTTTGCTTTTGTTGTTGCAATTGGTACTGAAGTTTTCTTCATAAAATCTTTCCCTAAGCAAACATCCTCCAAGTTTTTCCCATACTTTCTTCTAGGATTTTTATCATTTCCTCTTTTATGTTTAAATCTTGTATCCACCTTTAAGTGGTGAAAGATGTGGGAGTCCAGTTTCAGTCTTTCACATGTGGTTATTCAGTCTTCCAGCACCATTTATTGAATAGGGACTATTTTTTCCAGTGTATGCTTTTGTCTGGTTTATCAAAGATCAGGTGGTTGTGAGAGACTGGTTTTATCTCTTAGTTTTCTATTTAGTTCCATATGTCTACGTTTATTTTTGTGCCAATACCATGCTATTTTGATCACTGTGGACCTCCAATATAGCTTAAAGTCTGGTAGGGTGATGCCTCCAGCTTTGTTTTTATTATTAAGAATTGCCCTTGCTTGGTGCTTGTAGCTCAAGCGGCTGAGGCCCCAGCCACATTCACCAGAGCTGGTGGGTTCAAATCCAGCCCAGGCTTGCCAAATAACAATGACAACTACAATCAAAAAATAGCTGGGCATTGTGGTGGGCACCTATAGTCCCAGCTACTCAAGAGGCTGAGGCAAGAGAATTGCTTAAGCCCAGGAGTTGGAAGTTGCTGTGAGCTGTGATGTCACAGCACTCTACCGAGGGTGACAGCTTGAGGCTCTGTTTCAGAAAATAAAGAAAGAAAGAAAGAATTGCTGTGGCTATACGGGATTTTTTTTTTCTTCCATACAAAATGAAGAACTATTCTTTCCAGTTATTCCAAGTATGATGTTGGTATTTTAATGGGGATTGCATTGAATCTGTAGATTTCTTTTGGGTGTTGAGATTCTTTAACAATGTTGATTCTTTCTAACCAAGAGCAGATGTGTTCTTCCATTTGTTTGTATCTTCTGCCATTTCTTTTCTCAGGGTTTCATAATTCTTTTTGTAGAGGTACTTCTCCTATTTTGTTAAGTATATTCCTAGACATTTCATTTTCTTTGAAGCTACCATGAAGGGAGCATATCTTTGATTACTTTCTCAATGTTGCTGTTATTGGCATATACAAAGGATACGAATTTGTGGACATTGATTTTATACCCTGAGACATTACTGTCTTTCTTGATCATGTCCAGGAGTCTTGTGGTTGAATCTCTGGGGTTCTCTAAGTATAAGATCATATCATCAGCAAAGAGTGAGAGTTTGACCTTTCTTGTTGTGGTAATTTCCTCAATGTTTGCATATCAGTAAAAGAATTGATTTCTCCATTGATTTTGAAGCTTAGTTTAGCAGAATATAGAGTTCTGGGCTGAAAATTGTTTCGTTTATGAAGGTTAAATTTAGGTGATTATTGTCTTCTGGCTTGGAAAGTTTCACCTGAAAGTTTGCTGTTACTCTGATGGATTTGTGTCTATAGATCCTGGCTACTTGCAAAATTTTACTCCCGGCTGCTTACAGAATTTTTTCTTTTGTTTTAACTTTGGACAGGATCATTACAGTGTGTCTTGGAGATGCTCTATTTGTGTTAAGATGATCTAGGGTTCAATGTCCCTCTAAAGGAGTATCTTTCATTTATGATATCTTCCAGTAGGGCTTCTATTCCTTTGCGATGTTCTTCTTCCCCTTCTGGGATCCCTGTAATTTATATGTTTGAATGCCTTGTGAAGTCCCATAATTCTCTGAGTGAATGTTTTGCTTTCTCCCTCTTTTTCTACCTCTTTAACTACCTGGGTGGACTCAAGAGCTTTATCTTCTAGCTCTGAGATTCTCTCTTCTCCTTGGTCTAATCTGCTATTGATACTTTCTACTGAATCTTTAAGTTCCCTAATTGACTTCCTCAATGCGTTAGGCTCTGCCATATCATTTCTAGATTCTTTATATCTTTTATCCAGTTTTTGGTTCTTTTTTTCCACTTTTTCATCAATTCACTTAATTGCTTTTACCATACATATTTTAAATTCCCTTTCTGTAATTTCCACTAATTATTTATAGGTGGAATCATCTGTGGTAGCTGCCTCATGGACCCTTGGGGGTTGCTGTTTTGGTTTTGCATGTGGCCAAAATTTTTCTGTTGCTTCTTCCTCATCTGTGTTTTCTTCATCTTCACTCCCTTTCCTTACTTTTTCCTTCTTCCTACCTCCTTCACTTTAAATTACTCTGTCTCAGAGCTTAAGTGTTGAAGTGGACTTTTGATATGAGGCCAAAAATGAATACCAGGGTAAATCGCAAGAAGGGAGGCAGAGAAGAAAAATATAAAGAGAAAAAAAGAAAATAAAAGATGGATGGGGTGAAGGAAAAGAATTGAAGAGAAGAAGGACAGAAACAGAGAAAGAGTGTGACAGGAAAATAGGTGGTGATCAACAGGGTGTTATGACCACACCCACAAAGGTAGGCTTTTGGGGGGCTAGGCTGGGCAAGTCCCTTGGAGTCAGGAGCTCTTTATCAGCCTGGGAAAATGCAAGACCCCACCACCACCAAATAGGAAAAGAAAAAATATCTGGAGTAAGTCACAGTGGGGACCTACCAATACCATCTCCCAAAGGCCAAAACTAGAAAGATGTCCCAGACCATGATGTCATGACCTCTCTGAAACAGAGCAATGCTGTGATTCCCCTAGCTAGACCAAGTCCTTGCCACCACAGCACTCAGAGAAAAGGAAGAAAAATAATAAAAATAGATAAAGAAAATTAAAAGTACAGTTATAAATAATACAGGGGGAAAAAGGGATATCTTAACTATTGTATGAGAAATTTATGCAGGAAAGATGAGAAAAGTAGAAAAATTTCTACCAAAAGAATGAAAAAGGCTCAGCGCCTGTGGCTCAAGTGGCTAAGGCACCAGCCACATATACCTAAGGTGGTGGGTTCGAATCCAGCCTGGGCCCACCAAAACAACAATGACAGCTGCAACCAAAAAATAGCTGGGCATTGTGACAGACACCTGTGGTCCCAGCTACTTGGGAGGCTGAGGCAGGAGACTCACTTGAGCCCAGGAGTTGGAGGTTGCTCTGAGCTGTGATGCCATGACACTCTACCCAGGGGGACAGCTTGAGGCTCTGTCTCAAAAAAAAAAAAAAAAGAATGAAAAAAAGAGAAGTAAAAAAGGAAGAAAGAATAAAAGGAACTGAAAAACATATCAAAAATGTAGGAGCCCTTCCTATTGAAGAAATTAAAAATGAAAAAATACAAATACAACCAGACAAAAAGAACAAAATCAGAAATAACAACAACCATAACAACAAAGAAAAGGAAAAAAAAACTAAGAAAAAAATTGTGAAGAGGAGCAAAAAATGGAAGAATTGTGTGTGTGTATGTGTGTGTGTGGTGTATTTTTATGGATATTGCAATATATTGCCTGGACACCTGGACACTCAGTGGTGCTATGTTGTTAGGAGACACAGAACACACACACTGCTTTTGCTATACATAAAAATGGAAGCTGGAAGCCACTTTCTAGTTGCAAAGGAGATTGGGTTCTATCTTCCTGACTTCTTTGCCTTCAGTCCAGGCCTATTCACTTTGTCATTCAGTTCCTGTGTGATTGGGGTCCTTCCTTAGGAGGCACATCAGTCAGTGTCCCCTGACAACAATACAGCCTTCTCAGGGATATAGGATCTACTCAGTTCACCCCAAGGATGGTTGCCTGAGCTCAGTATGTGCACCATAGCCAGCTGTGCACTAGGACCCAGTGAACTATTCCTCTAGTGTGGCCTTCCCACAATGGCAGTACCCAGTTAGCAGCCAAACTGATGGGAGAACCATTGTACCCAGTATTCAATCTCAGTGGCTGGACACTGTTGAAGTCCTCTCACTCCTTTAAGCAGTTAAACTGCTCATTGGAGCAGTTTAGTCCAAAATCAATAACATGCAACACACTGCTTTCCTGTACCCAGACCACCTGAGGGCTGGTCAGCAGGCCCCTGTTTGTACACAAGCACTTGCCTTCTGTGGCAATTCTCCTTAGCTCCAGACCTCTTGCCAGCTCCTGGAGTCCACTATTGCTTCACTGTGCCCTTAGAATGGGAACTTATTTCCCTGTAAGTTCCCCCAACCAGAGGTGACTGGAGTTCTAGTTCCCCTGCCTCCCAATGGCCAGTATGGGTTTATTTCTAATTCTCCATCTTGCTCCACCTTGTGTATTTCAATATTGATATCAAGTTAGTACAGAGTTTATGGTATGGTATGGGTATGGCATGGTATGGATTATAGAATTAGGCCTATTTTTTTAACAGTGACTCTCAAGCAACCTGAAACTACGTTCATCTGGAATCTACCAATCTCCATGGGTGCTGGATAATGGAGAGATTACTGTATTCTGGTTTATTGATTTTCTATCTTTTTAAGCATCAGTGCCTTACTTTCTTGATTATTATTCCTATAAAACAGATTTTAAAATCTTAAAGGTCTATTGTTATCACTAGAATTTTTTATCTTTTCTATTTTTCCCTAGAAATTTTTTAATCTATTATTGCTTATCTATTTTCAGTATTTACTAAGAATTTACTGTGTAATCTCTCACCCAGAGCCAGGTATTTTCATTGAAATTGCATTAAATTTATAGATTAATTTGTGGAGAATTCATATAAGGTTGAATCCCTTCAAGAAATATGATTTGTTTTAAGTAATATAGTATGAATGATAAAGTATCAATAAGAGTGATTACTTACGCAGTTAGAATAAATTCCAGGCTATCCATAAGCGTTCACAATTACGGTGCTCAGACAGACCATCTCTTGAATGAGAGAAAAAGGTAACAC
This sequence comes from Galagoides demidoff, assembly GCA_963574575.1. Lineage (NCBI taxonomy): Eukaryota > Metazoa > Chordata > Mammalia > Primates > Galagidae > Galagoides > Galagoides demidoff. The sequence continues at coordinate 10,625 of CAUYQV010007984.1, forward strand.
AATTGTACTCAGCTCCCTAGAAATTCCACACACCCTGGCATACTTTATCTCTCCACTCAAGGAAGTATATTGTGCATATAAACATCATCCATCCTTGTGTCACACTGGGGGGAAAGGTTTTGAATTGCAGCCAGGACATATGCTCTTATTTATCTAACACAAATTGTTGGACTGCATTGACCTTTTCCTGGAATGCCACCTTTTCAGATCAGTATTGGCCTAACTAGCTGCTACGTTTTTATATGTTTGTACAGACCTTTTATTCATTAGTTTGCATAGTGTTAGAAGCTAGCATAGCTTCCTAGATATTTAAGGGCCACAGGGCTGTTCTTCGAAAATAGTATAAGAAGGCAGCACCTGTGGCTCTAAGGAGTAGGGCGCTGGCCCCATATGTCGCAGGTGGTGGGTTCAAACCCAGCCCTGGCCAAAAACTGCAAAACAAAAAAAGAAAGGAAGAAAGAAAATAGTAAAAGACAGCATTTATATGTGTAATCATATGAAAAAGGAACAGGTCTCATTTTTCTTTTTATTTTCTCTTGATTTCGCTTTTGTTTCAAAGGAATACTTTAGTGACAGACAAATGAAGCATTAAATAGACTGTGTGGTATCCACAACTGAATTCAACCTGGGTTTGTTTTCCCTAACATATAATGAATGATAACGTGTGTAAAGGTTGCAGGGATCCACCAGGGGAATAGAGAGAAGTTAGGTCTCTGGGTGTAGGAAAAGCATGGTACAGAGCAAGTTTAACTTGTAGTAAGGGTTTAAGAAACCACTTAAGGGTTTTTAAGATTATAAAATACAATTTTATCTCCATTTACCTTGGCAGTTCCTTATTTCATCTTTAATTACTGATATTAATGTTTACTGTCCTGTACGTGTCAGTTGCTCAGTATTTTATGTGCATTTTTCTCCTTTAGTTCTGAGATCTCTGTGATGCTGTTTCTTCTCCCTCTGTAAGTGAGGAAACAAAAGCTTAGAAGTTAGATAACTTGGCCAAAGTCACACAGATTATAAACGAGGGAACCTGAGTGGAAACAAAAACTCTCAACCACTAAGCCGTGCTTAACCTTTCATGACACATGGAAAGACCTCATTACATGTGTATTTTAGCTCTTCATATTTTGATCCAAAACATATTGGCAAAGTGATACAATACAAGCCTTTGTACTAACAGTTGCACAGTGGCAAGAGTCTAATCTTGTTCTAAATTACACAGTATTGGGATGTCAGAATCGGAAACTTTCTCTAGAAATTCCATTTCCCTTCATCAGCTCCAACATTTTGCTGAATGAAAACATATTCACACAACCATGTCATTTATTCAACAATTACGTTTAAAGCACCCATCATGCAGATAGCACTGCACATCTCAATGGCCATACTAATAGAATCTGTGTGTCTTATTGCCCCGGTAGTTAGGATTTCTTTTACCTGAAGTAGCTCTTTGGTATCTGAAGCCATTTCATCCTATGTTAAGATGAGAGACATCCTCTGCAGTTCCAATACCTTGTAAGAACTATTCTAATACTACAGCTGCATGCTTGGGAAAATGTGGTATATCTGATTCCAAGAGAATAATCTTTTATTTTCTTAAAAACAAAGAATAGCCTTTCCAGACATCTGTAACTTAGGAATAAAAAACTTGGCAAATTATTGTGAAGATAAAATAAACTAATATATGTGAAATTCTTAGGAAAATGCTGGATACATAATACCCCTAAAGGAGTGGTATTCTTTTGATTGCTCATCATCACAGCTCTCATTATTATTTATAGGTACTAATGTGGGTTCTCTGATTCTCCCCCCCACCCCCGCCCCAAGCTGAGAATCAGTGAGAGTGAGGAGCCCCAGGGAGCACTGTGTGGAAGTGATGTGAGGAGACAGTGTGAAGAATGGGAGAAAGGGCTCGGCGCCTGTGGCTCAAGTGGTTAAGGCGCCAGTCACATACACCTAAGGTGGCGGGTTCAAATCCAGCCCAGGCCCCACCAAAAAAAACAACAATGATGGCTGCAACCAAAAAAAAAAAAATAGCCGGGCGTTGTGGCGGGCACCTGTGGTCCCAGCTACTTGGGAGGTTGAGGCAGGAGACTCACTTAAGCCCAGGAGTTGGAGGTTGCTGTGAGCTGTGGTGCTGTAGCACTCTACCCAGGGGGATAGCTTGAGGCTCTGTCTCAAAAAAAAAAAGGAATGGGAGAAATGGGGAGGAAGATGGAACAGTCCAGCTGGAAGGGAAAGGGAGTAGTTACAGAGAACATCTCTACGACCTATTTACCTGTCATCCATTTGCCTTGAATTGCCTGACCCAAAGTTGACAATAAACAGAGCAAACATTAGAATTCATACCAGCTCTCTTCAAGAAAATATATTTTGATCATTACAAATCTCTTCTGAGGAAGAGAGAGAGATCTAATTACCGTCTGTGTAGTTAATTCTAAATCATTAAGCTTCTCGCTTATAATCATTAGGCTTTGAGATGGAGAAGTGTCATAGAAATGCATGAAATGATAAAGATGGCTGGAAACGAGGCATTAAATAGCTAGTTCTCTAAGGAAATAGGCCATTATTTTTAAACATTCATTAGATTTTTAAAAAATCATCCTGTATTAGATAGAAGAAAAAATTCTAAACCTTTTATCTCCACATAAACAAGATTGGGTTGAAAGTTCTCTGCCTCAAAGGAATGGGAACATTGTTCCATTGACCCCCCACACTTGCTGAGGGTCTACAGTGCCCTTTCCCTTGGGCTTGGATGCTACAGGTGTATAAGAATGAGATGAGTCTCTGGCCACAGGGAGCTGTCTAGTTAGAGCTAATAAGACATTCGGTGATGAAGCTTTCCTCCCTCCCCCCAGACACAGCAGACAGTTAATGTTGTCCCGGAAGTTCATTTATACCTCCACACACACAAACACACACATACTCTTTAAATCATCTGAAGGGCGGTAGCATCCTACACATGTATGTAGTGGAAGAGGAGTAAATACATTTATCAGTGTGGGAAGTTAAGGGTAGTGGAGGGACATTCAGATCTTCCAGTATCTTCCTTCCTAATCCTGGCCAGAGACTCCTGGCATGATTGACATGTGGTAAGTTTGGCCACGTTGCCCTAGTCTAACTGTAGTTCCTTGACTTTTTCCCCTGCAGAAACATCTAGACCTCCATGTCTCCTGAATGAGACATGTACTCGGAATACCCTGACCAGTTATGCCAACCACATGCTAGCATGATTATCATGACGTATTTTCCAGCATGGGCACATTTAGAGCAGGGTGGACCCTGCTACAGACACTGCTTTTCCTTTGCCTACAGCAATTGTGGGCACGACCACTACACCTTTAAGGATCATATTGCAAAACAGTCAGTAAACTCAGATAAGAGAATGATGGGGCATACGGCTAGAGCTTTAGAACTTTTTCAGTCTACCCTTCCTTTTACAGCTAAGAAGATAGAGACCTAGTGGAAGAAATAATCACACTCACAATTCCTTGTTGGTTAATTACCATATTACATTGAAATGGGATGAGAGCAGCCCCTCTGCGGTAGCCACCCTGACATCAGGACATCCTTCCTTCATACATGTTAGCTAAGCATGTTTATATTTATTCTGGCCTTGTTTGAGTTTATGTCCTTCCCACTTCCTCCCTTAAAATGTCAACTTATACTCAGCATGGGTCACTTTCTCATCTGTGTTCCCTCTGGCTCTCATCTTTCTATATTCTAAATAGTAGCTTTTCTTGGTTCACAGCTCATGATTGTCCAATCAGAGCTCTCTGGACCATTTCCAAACATAGCGTGCGCCCTCTGTCATTAGTCTGTTGTGTCGATAATGCTGCTTAACAAACCACCTTAAAACTCAGTGACGTAAGGCAATCGTGGCCCAGGAGCCTGCAGGTCAGGGCTGTAGGCTTGGCTCTGCTGGGTCATACTTATGGTATCAAATGGTCTGACTCACATGTCTGATACTTGGCTGGTGTGACACAAGTGACTGGGCCATGTGCCTCTCACGTTCTAGCAGGCTTGCCTGGCCAGATGTGTTTTCATGGTGCTGGTAGAGGTGTAACAGAGGAAGCAAAAACATGCAAGACTTTTATACACCTCTGCTTAAGCCAGGTCTACTAACGTCCTACTAGCCAAAGCCGCTACATGGCCAAGGCCAGATGAGAGAACACTGCAGAAGTACAGAGCAAAGAAGGGTGAAGAGGCAGGGCTGCTGATGTGATCATCTTATCACGTGTCCTGGATAAAAACTGAAATAGGGCATGAAAATAATATTGAATTTGGCTGCATAGAGCCTCAGATGACTTTGGGGCATAGATTTGTATCATTGATTTGTATGAGCCATCACAGATTTATCTATCACAGAAAGCAGTTTTTAGCACCAACTGATTATTGAGTGTTTTTTTTTAAATAAAGAACAGCTAGTATATAAATTAAATGCTATTTAATTAAATTCAGCAAGGATTTATTTACCAAATATGATGACATGAATTAACATCTAGCCTATCGGGGAGCATAATTATAACAGGAGGTGCCTACTGAACCCCGGTGGTTCCCATTTTCTAGACAGCACATCAAAAATACGAAAAACCCATCGGGCCTGAACCCAAGGAGCGAGAAAGTAGAGATCTTTCTAGTTCAATTGGTGATGGACTCAGGTGCCTGAAATAAAATGCCAGACAGAATGAAGGAAGGACGGAAAGTTGAGGGATGGAATTCTATGCCTTTCTAGATCACTGAGGTGGCCACATGAGGTGGGGACTGTGTGTATAACAGTTTCCCAATAGTTACTCCGAGGCTGTTGTTGGCACTGCTCGTGGGAATTAACTTGCACCGCATATATTTTACATTCCAAGGTCAGAAGGGATTAGAAGCGTTCTGTCTGGAAAAGGACATGCTATCATTGAGATTTCTCCAGTCTGCTGCACAGAAACAGGCTGTATTGACCCTGGGAAGTAGATGGGGAGCCCCATGATTAGTCAGCATAATTTATGAGGCCTCTTTAACCCACCTGGGAGTGTCTGGATCTCATGTTAGAGACCAGCAACAAGTTTCTCTATCAAATTGTTGATGAGAATTAACAACTAGGAGAGAAGTAACTTTTCCTTGGCAATAGTCCTTTTTCTTTTCCTTACCCAGAGTGAATCTGAAAAAAAAAAAATGAATCGTATAATTCTCCAATGTGGCCTTGGGAAAATGGAAGGAGAACGCTGGTATCCTGCCTACAGTATAACACAGGACGACCTTCCATGAGGTGGAGATCTTAGCAGAGTATTACCCTATTAACAATAACCTAGGAAACATGAATGCTCTACTTAAAAAGAAGCAAATACTTATCACATTAGACTCTCAATAGACACATTGTATGTAAAGCGAATCGTCTGACTTAAGGGTCCCATCCCCAAGTTTCTTGCAGTTTTACAAGACAGTTATGGCCCTAAAGATTCCACTAGGGGGAGCTCCCGAGCCATATTCTGTGGTTTATGACACAAAGGAAGAAATGCGGAAAAAAACATTTTGCTTTTCACTTCATTTTTCATGGCTTTTTTCTTTTGAAAGATTACAGAGTGGAATTATTTATCGGTTGGTATATGAAAGAAAATCTGGCATGTACAAACAAGCACTTCAAAGGTTTTTAGTAACACCTATCACAGGAGGAAGAATTGATACCAGAAACCGGGACTGTAAAAATTCGTGATGGTATTTTATTATCAGAGAGAAATGGAAGGGGCTTATCTTCTTCTTTAAAACCATGGTGAAAAAAACATAATACATTAATTATTTGCACTGATTTGTTTATGAAAATATTTATCTTAAATCAAATGACTGGGTTCTTTCAGTTCAAAATTTCTTTGTTCGGAGTGTGATAAGATAAAGTCAAGATGAAAAAAGTTGAAGGAGTGAATTTTTAAGGCTCGTTAACTAAATAGCTCTTGACATTGACACAGATATGTGAATGCCGTTGGAGGTGGCATCTCATGCATGTTACCTGGGCTCTGAAGGAAGCAGGTGGGAACTCCCTTGGTGGTAAGAAGAACGTAGGAATTTCCAGTTCTATATGCTGACCATGAGAGCCAGAAGAAGCTGCTTCCAAGAGCCTGAGAAGGAGGAACAAGCCAGATGTTCTACAGACATCTGAGGACTCTTCAGGATGTCAGGAAAACCCTAGAACCAATAGTCCTTCTCCCTGGTCTTTTTCACAAATGAAGCCCAAAAGCACAGTGAACATGGAGAGCCAGGACCTGAATGCCTCCCCTCCCCCAGGGCCCAGGCACTCCGCCCCTACTCCTCACTGTTCCTCTGAGCTGTCTGGAGTTCCTCTACTGTAAGCTTGCCTCTTAAAATTCTGAAATTTATAAAGCTACAAATCCTGCTTACAGTGGTGAAATGTAAAGAACTTTAAATGAAGACTCTCGGCGGACTCAGAATGTTATGTTGGCCGCTAAATTGTGTGACCTTGTTCTTTAGGCCTTATCATTTTTGTCTGCAAAACAAGGAGGGTAGAAAAGACAGTCTCCTTGTTCTAACTGGGATCATCCACAGGGCATATCAATTACTCTTGAAAGCTCAGAAAACAATCTGTGCCTCCACCTCCCTCATAAAAACGTAGTTGCCATGGGGAAGTTGCTTTGGTGATCACCACTCTAATAAAGCAACCCATTAGGAAGTTTTATTTGGGAATATAGAAATCAAGCTTCTATTGGGGCCATTTTTAATTATTTGTTAAGAATTGCAGGGGAAGCCCATTTTAATGAAATTGGTAGGCCTTCAAAATAACCCAAATACCATTAAAATTGAAGTCTACTCTGCAAAGAAAAAGGTTATTCATGATATTAAATATGGTGGTGGTGGTTGTTATTATTTGTCAGACCATTTCCATAAAGCCAATGTTTATTATATGTTCCATGTTTACAACAGTATCAAACTCATTAGGAGATGATATCTAAAGAGGGCTATTTGGGGAATGTCAAAGGAAGGCATTTGAGAGGATGGCTCTGAATCTATTTGCTCAGTTCCTATGTGGGAGCGTTCCGTGAATATTCACAATAAAGTGTTCAAGCGTTGGTTGTAGAATTCCGACTTGCAGTGGGTTTACTGGAGATATTTTGTTGCTGGTCTTTCCAACAGAAGATGGAGGTCTGCTGGTGCCTATGAGGATGTTATTATTCTGAGACTGAATCTCAACAGGATTTAGAAAAGGGGCCTCAACTGCAAGAAGACAGAAAATGTCGAAGAAAGGGATAAGTGCTTAGAACAGTAAAATAAATATGGGGAGAGAGAAACCACAGATTGGAGGCCTCTCTATGACATTTAGTTATGACTGTTTGTTAGTGACAGAAACCAACTCAGGGCAGCTGAAGCAAAAGGGTATTTATTATGAAGGTAGAGGTTGCCTCATCAAATCTGATGGCAGGGAAGGCGTTAGGTCTCAGGAGCACCTGGACTGGGGAGCTGGACAACTACCAGGAAAACAGAAAGCGCCCCCTTTCTATCTCTTTTCTGAGTCCGTCCACTCCTTCCTCTCCTTCTGCTTCCCAAGATCTGGAGGAAATAAGGCAGATATTCCATGCCCCCTGCACTGACAGTTTCTCAGAAAAAAAAAAGTCCCATCAGATCGACTGGTTGTTTCCAACCCAATCCCAAATTCCTGGGGAGAAGGATCTGAGTGGACTGACTGGGGACATGTGCCCACCTTGATTTGAGCAGCTCTGGCCTGGGGCACAGAGAGGGGAGCGCAGGCTTGCTAAGGCCTCTCCTGGCATGTCACGTAGCTGTCAGGGGACTAAGGCAGGGAGTAGCAGAGTATCAGATGCGGAAGGGGGCTGGGTAGCTAATGGTTGAAAGCAGAGATTTAGGCCAGATACCTTCATGTAGATCCCTGCTCTGCCCTTAAAACCCATGTGAGTTTGGGCAAGTTCTGTAACCCCCTCCACCTTAGTTTCTTCAGCTATAAAATGAGGGTGCACATAGCATTGTTGAGAAGATGGGGGAAAAAAAACACTAATCCATGTAAAATGGGCAGCACAGTGCTAAGAACATAGTTAATAAATATTAGTTGTTGATGCTGTAATCAATAAAAGGTACACCTATTTAAAAAGAACATTTCCCAAAGTTACCTTGAGTTCAGTTTTTGAGACTGTAGAATTTGTTAGTAACCTTTCATTCTGCAATCCTCCCCTTTTGGTTGTTAAGTGTAGACATGACATTCAAAGGCCAAGTTTCATACTAAGGGTCGAGTGAGGCTCAGAGGACCCCTCGCCCTCCCTGGTGTGCCTGGCACCTCTATGAGAACCTCTGCCCTCACCTAAGGCTTCCGCTCCACTTTATCTGTCTCTGACTTTCCTCTATTTTCAACTTTCAAAGCGGCCTAACGTGGATATTCTCATCCCATCATCCTGACTTTGACTCGTTTTCTTTCTGTACTAACAACTTTATCTCCAAACAGCTTCAAGCCTGCATATCCCTGAGACCTTCTTACCTTCTTTAAAATGTAAGGGCCACGACCCCCTCAGGGAGAATGTTTCGCCATTAAGTGTTATCAGCAGCAAGGACTCTCCATTCAGGAAAAAAAGAAAATCCCTACTTTGAGAACCTATGCCAGATTTACTAAGAATATTATAACATGTGATCATTCTAAAGTAATTTCTGAATGCAACACGGTGTAATGGGCTTAATAAATGGGTTGACTGCTGAATGTACAAGGACTTCAGAGTACGTCTGTTCTACCCAAGTTTTTCATTTAAAGGAGCTAATTATATCCCTAACAGCAACCTGGGGTTAGTGTGGGCTGTTGACCGTGAGTTGGCAATGGCTTCATTATGTAGGACTGGGTGTTATAAACGGTGGTCATTGAGACAGGGTTTACCTTTATTTAGGGGCCAAAGATACAGAATGCAGAGTTTCCCAAATTGGGCATTCAGGGAAAGTTCCAAGTTGATGAAAGAGGGTGAAAGAGAACAGCTTTGAAAACCTGTGTGGTGGTAGCAAAACCAAGATGACGGGTCCAGCCTCCATCCCCACGCGCTTTCTCTGCCATATTCTTTGCCCGGTGACTGCACTGATTTGCCTTTGATCATTTCCTCCTTCTCTTCCCCTCATTATCTTCGTATTTCCTGCCAACCTCTTCATAGTCCCCGTCCAAATTCAGTGGTGAGGCAAAGGAAAGGGTGTCCTGTTACACTGTCCTTAAGATCCTGAAAATCGGGGCAGCGCCTGTAGCTCGAAGGAGTAGGGTGCTGGCTCCATATGCTGGAGGTGGCGGGTTCAAACCCAGCCCCAGCCAAAAAAAAAAAAAAAAAAAAAACCACAAAATCCTGAAAATCATGTTATACCTTTATTATCATGAAAAGTAAAAATATGAGGTAAGATATGAAAATGTTAAGAGATGGAATGAGTTCGATGGGGAAGTAGGCACACCGTTCTCACCCTGGGCTGGTAGGGGTGGGCGGGGATGCACAACAGGTTTGAAACGTTGGGAGAGGGGACATTTTTAGTTGTCTGAAGGGGTCACGGCTTTTGGTCCCTGCAGCACCTGGATGTGCATTGACTTGCCAGGGGTACAGGGAAGCTCTACATGGTGCAAATTTGTCACATTCCAGATGCCAGGAGTTCCACTGTTAAGAAACCTGAGTGCGGTGAAATATACTCATTGTTTAAATCAGGGGTCACAAGGTGGCCCTTGAGCCAATGACCATGACCAGCAGATGTGTTTTATTTGCCCTGGAGCGTGTTTTATAAAAATTTGAATTTGAATGATGGGGACTCGCAGTTTCCATTTCCCCATCAGGTGCACGTCTCACCTGCCTGTTGTTTTTTGCCCTATCACTCATTTCTGCTGCCCACTTGGAACTTAAGAGCATTTGAATCCGCAAGGTGATTTAAGCATCACACATCTATATTATTGAAATGAAAAGCAAACCCTGAATTATCCCTGGTATTAGATTAATTTTTCCTCCTCTGGCATTTGTGAATTTGGCTTTCTGGATCTTTCCTGGTATTGTCCAAGGGGCAATCTGTGGAAGGTTACAAGGAACTTTCATTCTCTGACTTCTTTTGTGCTCTGATATGGATTTATTGGTTTCCCCCTACAATTTATCTAAGCCCCCGTAGAAAATATTTTTATTTTATACATTTGTTTATATATGATTTGTGCCATTTCTAAAAGGCTTTGAGGCATTTTACAGTAACAGGACAATTAAAAGTAGAAACAGAACCATTTAAGAGCTCAATTAAAAGAAGCAGAACTTCCAGGATTAATTTGTCACTTCAGTCAGACATTTAATTTGACTCCGTGCTTGCTTGGATAAACCAAAGATTGGATTATATGATTCTCATTGTCCAATTAAAAGAAGCACGCACCTTTGGGAAGACAGACCTCTTGAGCGTCTATTGAAGTCTAAAAATATTCTATGAATTTTCATAATGTGACTATTCCTATTAATATACGAAGTTTGTCTGTATTTAATGGACTAGCCAACAGACATTCTCTGCAGTGTGGCCCCTGGGTTCTGAAGTGCAAAGATATAGAAAACCAATAAATGATTTTTAAAATAAGTACCTCTGAAGATCTTTGGGCATGTTTAATACACATAGGACCAAGATTATAAGACAAGTTGAAGTTGATGCCAAAGTTTGTCAGACACCTTGGGTCATAGAAAGCCCGTTAAAAATATGGCACTATGATTAGATGGTACATGGAAATAACCCTGACAGATAACTCTGTCTTCATCCTTAAGTCCTTACTTGGTCAGTCATTAGCTTGAATTGGCTAGTTCCAAGGATTGATAAAGCCTGGTTATTACCATTATTTTGACAAGAGGCCTAATGGCCTTTATGTTTTGTGACCACAGACACAAAAGGGCCTCTGGGTATTTTCTGTCTGAGACAGTGTGATGGATGAAGAGTGATGTGTTCAACTCTGTGTGGATACAGAGAGGAGAAAGAAAACCTGACTGCTGTCGTGTTTTGGGGACTTGGTTGGTCCCTGTCGCCACCACTGCATTGCCTAAGACGTGACACTGGGCAATCAAAACCTGATTTCACCGGGAGTTACGTGGTGGTCATCATCTTGGCTTTCTCTTCTCTTCTCCTAGCTTTTCCTGGGAAGTTTAAAGAGAAACTTAGAGCCACATTGTTCTAACCTTCTTGATTCCCAACCCAATTCTTTTCTGCTCCTCCCCAATACATCCACATGGAATGTATTTGACATTATATTCTAAGTGACTTCAGACTCTTTGGCTGTTGGAGGGGTATATACTTGCATTACACATAAATTAGATGCATGATGATATTTCTTTGTAATGTCTTTTAGCAAGCCTGCCACATTTCTATCTTCCACCTGACTGTTTAATAGGACACTTCTACATGGCTACGATGGAGCCTTCACAGTAAATATTTCTTGAATAGCTGGAGCCCTGTTGTTTCTTTTTTTTTTTTTTTTGGAGACGGAGCCTCAAGCTATCCCCTGGGTAGAGTGCCATGGCATCACAGCTCATAGCAACCTCCAACTCCTGGGCTCAAGCGAGTCTCCTGCCTCCGCCTCCCAATTAGCTGGGACCACAGGCGCCTGCCACAACGCCTGGCCATTTTTTGGTTGCAGCCATCATTGTTGTTTGGCGGGCCCGGGCTGGGGATTCGAACCCGCCACCTTAGGTGTACGTGGCTGGCTCCTTAGCCAATTGAGCCACAGGCGCCGAGCCTAATGTCAATAGTTAAATGCAAATTTAAACCATATGATAGTTTCTTATAAATTACTCAAGTTTGCTTAAGACAGCAAAATGTGAAAAACCCACCTACTACTCAATAATATATTCCCTGCTGATGTATCCAGGTACTCTAAGAAATGAACTGAGACAAATATTTGTGCAAGTGATTTATTAAGTACTCTCAGAAATATGCATAAGGGGCCAGGCTCAGTGACTCACACCTATAATCCTAGCACCCTAGGAGGCTGAGAAGAGAGGATTGCTTGAGCTCAGGAGTTTGAGAGCAGCCTGAACGAGAGCAAGACCCCATCTCTACTAAAAGAAGAAAAATTGGCTGGGTGCTGTAGCAGGTGCCTGTAGTCTCAGGTACTCAGGAGGCTGAGGCAAGAGGATTGCTTGAACCCAGGAATTTGAGATTGCTGGGAGCTAGTCTGATGCCATGGAACTCTAGCCTGGTGCAGAATGAGACACTATCTCAAAATAAATAAATAAATGAAATAAAATAAAGTAATATATGTAAGGCAGTGAAGAAAAGCAGGATTAGACACAGAGCTGAATTAGGCTATGATGCATTTGGAACAAAGGCCTTGGTGATCCCCTAGGGAGCTCCTTCAGCACTGTCTCAAATTGAGGCAAAGGGGCATGCATTACTATCCCATAATAAACAGTCATTGAATGCAATCTGTCACCAGGGAGGAGCTTCCCTTAGGCAAAGCAGCTTCATGCAGCTGAAGGTGATAGCTGGGGAGACATTATGCAGTAAACTGTCAGCAGGCAACATTCCTGGCAAACAGGAATGACTACAGAGGGTCATAAGGCCTGTCACAGTGGCTCACGCCTCTACTGTCAGCACTCAGGGAGGCCAGGATGGGAGGTCAGCAGTTTGAGGCCACCTTGAGCAAGAGTAAGATCTTGTCTCTGTTAAAAGTAGACAGGCATGGGAGGTGCCTGTGGCTCAAAGGGGTAGGGCACCAGCCCCATATACCGGAGGTGGTGGGTTCAAACCCAGTCCCGGCTAAAAACTGCAAAAAAAAAAAAAAAGTAGACAGGCATGGAGATGCCCGTAGCTCAGTGGGTAGGGCACCAGCCACATACACCAAGGCTGACAGGTTTGAACCCAGCCTGGGCCAGCTAAAATCAACAATGATAACTGCAACAGAAAAAATAGTGGGGCTTTGTGGTGGGCACCTATAGTGATTTAAAAAACAATTGTTTTTTAAAACAATTGCATCACTTGGGAGGCTGAGGCAGGAGAATCACTTAAGCTCAAAAGAGTTTGAGGTTGCTGTGAGCTGTGATGCCATAGTACTCTATAGTGGGTGACATAGTGAGACTCTGTCTCAAAAAATAAAAAATAAAATAAAAAATAAAATCTATCACCTTGTTTACTTATTTGGAGAATTTTATCCAGCTAGGTACAAGTAACTATTTTGTTTTTTTAAAACAACTGCATAATATTCCATATTACATATGTTTGATTTCATCAAGTGTTTTTTTGACATCTTTGGAATGACCATATGGTCATCCTCAACCTTATCTGATTTTCAAGATTGACTATATTGGAAATGCATGAGCACAGCAAAGAACATTTTGAAAAATGGGCTCGGCATCTGTGGCTCAAGTGGCTAAGGCGCCAGCCACATACACCTAAGGTGGTGGGTTCGAATCCAGCCCAGGCCCACCAAACAACAATGACGGTTGCAACCAAAAAAATAGCCGGGCATTGTGGCAGGCACCTGTGTTCCCAGCTACTTGGGAGGCAGAGGCAGGAGATTCGCTTGAGCCCAGGAGTCGGAGGTTGCTGTGAGCTGTGATGCCACGGCACTCTACCCAGGGGAATAGCTTGAGGCTCTGTCTTAAAAAAAAAAAAAAATAACATTTTGAAAAATGATCAGTAATGAAGCAAGTTGCCTTATGAGTAGCAAATCATAGTTAAAAGCAATACTATTATAGTACTGTTGCAGGAATAAACAAAGCGATGAATGGAAATGAATGGAAAATGCAAAAACATATTCTGTTTATATTTGAAAATATATTTACTTTATAATAAAGATGGCATTTTCAAATCAGTGAATTGAAATGAGTATTCAGTATATGGTATTGGGCAACCGAATATTTAGAAATAAAATTAAGGCCAAGGCCCGGTGGTTCACACCTATACTCCTAACACTTGGGAGGCCGAGGCAGGTGGATTGCCTGAGCTCACAGCTTTGAGACCAGTCTGAGCCAGAGTGAGACCTTGTCTCTAAAAATAGCCGAGTGTTGTGGTGGGTACTAGGGAGGCTGAAGCAAGAGAATCTCTTGAGCCCAAGAGTTTGAGGTTGAGCTGTGATGCCATAGCACTCTACCAAGGGCAACGAACTAAGGCTCTGTCTCAAAAAAATAAAAATAAAAAATAAAAAATAGATGGTGCCCGTAGCTCAGTGGGTAGGGCATTGGCCACATACACCCAGGCTGGTCGGTTCAAACATAACCCCAACCAGTAAAAACTACAATGACAATTGCAACTCAAAGGCCGAGTATTGTGGCAGGTGCTTATGGTCCCAGCTACTTGGGAGGCTGAGGCAAGAGAATCACTTAAGCCCAAGAATTTGAGGTTGCTATAAGCTGTGACAGCACGGCACTCTACCAACACTCAAGGGCGACAGCTTGAGACTCTGTCTCAAAAATAAATAAATAAATAAAAACAAAAAACAATTCCAAAAAGGAAATAGCAATACAAATTAGCAAGACAATAAGTATACAAAAGGATAAAAAGAAGACAAATCAGCTGTAATATCATTATTAAGAGAAAACCTCTGTTACCATTTCTAGATGAAATCTTCTGGACTCCTTTTCTTTGTGTAGCTATTTTTTAACCTAGTTGAGATACAAACTAAATAGAATTCAATCTGTATTTATTCTTCCTTCTTTGCTTAATTTTCTACTCAAAAGTTTATTTAGTCTGAAATACTCCTTGTTTCACTGAAGTCCCTATCTTCATTCAAGTTCTACCTCTGGGTAAAACTCAAGGCCCTTTTTCTGCTGCTCAGTGGCTCGAAACTCCAGATCTTCAAAATCTCCAGATTTCCTCAGGGAAAAGGACTGGCTCAGCATAAGGCACTAATGCCAGGTACACTCCAGGCATTCAACACTGCAGGGCTAAGAAGATCCTGGCTATGGCTGACCTTGATTATTGAAAAGAACTAAACAGGCTCGGTGCCCATAGCACAGTGGTTACGGCACCAGCCACATGCACCGAGGGTGGTGGGTTTGAGCCCGGCCCAGGCCAGCTGAACAACAATGACAACTGCAACAGCAACAACGAAATACCTGGGCATTGTGGCGGGTGCCTATAGTCCCAGCTATTTGGTAGGCTGAGGCAAGATAATCGCTTAAGCCCAAGAGTTTGAGGTTGCTGTGAGCTGTGACACTGCGGCACTCTACCAAGGGTGACATAATAAGACCTTGTCACTCGCCCCCCCAAAAAAGAAAAATTGAGGCAAGAGGATCGCTTAAGCCCAAGAATATAAAGCTGCTGTGAGCTATGATACCCCAGCACTCTACCAAGGGTGACAAAGTGAAACTGTCTCAATAAACAAAACAAAACAAAAAAAACTTGGCTGAAAGGGCTGGGACTTGATCTCGGACTCCAGTAATAATGCTTTATTTACTATTCTGCAGGTGACTCCAAGACTTGCCCACATCCAATTTTAGGGATAAAATTTAAAAAGAAAAAAAAAATCCTTTGTAGTAGTCAACTTAAATTGTAGAACTAACCTTATTTCAACTAAGTGAGTAATAAAAGTTCTTTACAGTTCTCAAGAACACATTGCTAATAGAGGAGGAGACCGCAAAGGAGAAGACTCCCCAGCAAGAATGGGTGAGGACACGCCCTGGATCTAGTTATCCCTGGATCTCAGAGCCAAGCCACAAACAGCTGATAGAAAGCTGATGGTTGAGCTGTTTAGAACAAGTAAGGCAAATCAATCAGATTTCACTTGGCAGCAAGTGAAAGAGACCCAACTCAACCAGCTCAGACAAACCACATAAAGAGCCCGGGGGGTAACTGGAGCGGAGACTGGCTCTCTCTCCTCTTGCCTCTCCTCCGTGCATAACTCTGTGTGTCTACTCCACTCTCCCAGACAAGTTTCTACAAGTGAATGGAAGAACCACTGTTGGCAGTTTTCAGACCACATCTCCCAGCTACCCCACCCAAGAACTGCACTTTTTCCCTAAGCACCACTTCAAATGTCCCACTGCAGAACTGGGGGGGCTAGGAACTAGGTAGAGAGGAAGCAGCCAGTGGCTTTGAAAATCCCAAAGAAAGCCGGACGCAGTGGTTCATGCCTGTAATCTTAACACTTTAGGAGGCCAAGGTGGGTGGACTGCTTGAGCTCAGGAGTTGGAGACCAGCCTGAGCAAGTGTAAGACCTCATCTCCACTAAAAATAGAAAAATTAGCCAGGCGTAGTGGCAGGCACCTATAGTCACAGCTACTCAGGGGGCTTAGGCAAGAGGATGGCATGAGCCCAAGAGTCTGAGCTTGATGTGAGGTATGACAAGACTACAGTACTCTACCCAGGATGACAGAGTGAGTCTCTGTCTAAAAAAAAAAAAAAAAAAAAAGAGAGAATCCCAAAGAAGCTGGTGTTCGTTCTTTCTTTCTTTGGGATTCCATACCATCTCCCTGCTCTTTTTCCCTTATTCTTCTCTCTCTCTTTCCTCACTCTCTTCCCTCTCAGCGCCCTCTATCCTTCTAAAATATTTTTTAAAAAGTCTGAACTTTTATATCCTTAAAAAAGAAAAGAAAAGAGGCTGGGTACAATGGTTCACATCTATAATCCCAGTGCCCTAGGAGGCCAAGGCAGGTGGATTGACTGAGCTCTGGAGTTCAAGATCAGTCTGAGCAAGAGGGAGACTTGTCTCTCTAAAAAATAAAAAAATAGCTGGACATGTGACAGGCACTTGTAGTTTCAGCTACTTGGGAGGCTGAGGTAAGAGGATTGCCCAAGCCCAAGAGCTTGAGGTTGCTGTGAACTATGACACCACAGCACTCTACAAAGGGTGATAAAGTGAGGGTCTATATCTAAATAAATACATACATACATGCATAGGTAAATAAATAATAAGAAAAAGAAAATCCAAAAGAAACACATGAACCTGCAATAGAAACATTAAATATTGGGCAGCACCTGTGGCTTAGTGGGTAGGGTGCCGTCCCCATATACCAAGGGTGGCAGGTTCAAACCTGGCCCTGCCCAAACTGCAAACAAAAAAATAGCCGGGTGTTGTGGTGGGCACCTGTAGTCCTAGCTACTCGGAAGGCTGAGGCAAGAGAATTGCCTAAGCCCAGGAGTTGGAGGTTGCTGTGAGCTGTGTGACGCCACGGCACTCTACCCACTCCACCGAGGGCGATAAAGTGAGACTCTGTCTCTAAAAAGAAAAGAACAAGAAACATCATATGTCCTCTACATGGAATCATAATTCTGACTGACTTCTGTTCTTTCTAGTTAGAAATGTAGGGCAGCACCTATGCCTCAATGAGTAGGGCGCCAGCCCCATATACCAGCGTGGCGGGTTTGAACCCAGCCCTGGCTAAACAGCAACAACAACAAAAAAACATAGCTGAGCATTGTGGTGGGCATCTGTAGTCCCAGCTACTCAGGAGGCTGAGGCAAGAGAATTGCCTAAGCCCAAGAGTTGGAGGTTGCTGTGAGTTGTGACGTCATAGCACTCTACCGAGGGCAACAAAGTGAGACTCTGTCTCTATAAATAAATAAATAAATAAATAAATGCATCATTGTTTCCACAAATTCAGGAAAGACGCGGATGAAACAGGTTAGTAAGCTCAACTCATCTTGATCAACAGCATCATTATTTTCACTATGGATATATTCTATTGGTAAGTTTTTATGATTTCCATTGGCTTTTGATGGACAGTGACACATGGAGTTTTGAGAATGTTGATCACCTCTAATAGCCATCCTATATTTTTCTGTAATTCTACACCGATTCTTACTGTTTATTTTTGTTATGTTGTCTATTAACAAGAATAATTCCAAAGACTTAAATATAACATTTCAGAATTGATTAAGCATTTTCTGTACCCCAGTAGATAGATTCAAACTAGTGTTTGCTTGGAAAATAATTCATTGCAGGTACAGTGGCTCACATTTATAATTCCAGCACTTTAGGAGGCCAAGGCAGAAGGATGGCTTGAGCCCAGGTTTTCAATCCTGCACTCCAAACTGGGCAACAGAGTGAGA
Source organism: Galagoides demidoff (assembly GCA_963574575.1). Taxonomy (NCBI): domain Eukaryota; kingdom Metazoa; phylum Chordata; class Mammalia; order Primates; family Galagidae; genus Galagoides; species Galagoides demidoff. The sequence goes on from CAUYQV010007984.1 coordinate 28,577, forward strand.
CTCTATCTAAAAAAAAAAAAAAATCATTAGAGCCCTAAATTGGCATTGTTCCCCACCCCCTCCCAACTTACCACAGAAGGACAAAAAAGCTCCAAGGTAGGGGAAGGATGGGGGCTGGATCGCCTCCCTGCCTACTGTGCACTGTGTGACCTTGGCAGGTCCTTTTGTCATTTAAGTTTCAGTTTCATGTCTGTGAAATGAATAATATCAACCACTTAACAGGGTTATTGGGAAGATTAGAGAGAGCAAATGCTTAACACAGGACATGGGAGGACTGATAATTGGTACATATGGATTCTGGCAAAGCCATTCCCCTACAGTTACCCTAACACACCTGTATTCAGATTGGGAAGATGCAGAAGTCCTCTGCTACATATTCACCTGCCCGAAGTACACAGAAAGCAATTAATTACCAGTTTAAAGGGGTCTTCCCTTTCTGAAGCCAAATTGACCTGCATGTTCACCATCCATTTGATCTTACTACACTACCTTGCAACATGTCTTTTTTTTTTTTCTTTGAGAAACAGTCTTACTATGTTGCCTTCGGTAGAGTGCTATGATGTCACAGCTCACAGCAACCTCAAATTCTTGGGCTTAAGTGATTCTCTTGTCTCAGCCTCTGAAGTAGCTGGGACTACAGGCACCCGCCACAAACATCTAGCTATTTTGTTGTTGTTGTTGTTGTTGTTGTCATTGTTGTTTGGCAGGCCCAGGCCGGATTCAAACCCGCCAGCCCCAGTACATGTGGTGCCCTAGCCGCTGAGCTACAGGCACTGAGCCAACACATGTCTTGTATTAATTCAGACTACTAAGGCCAGGTGCGGTGGCTCATGCCTGTAATCCTAGCATTCTGGGAGGCCGAGGCAGGTGGATTGCCCTAAGCTCACAGGTTTAAGACCAGGCTGAGCAAGATTGAGACCCCATCTCTAAAATAACGAGGCATTATGTTGAACACCTGTAGCCTCAGCTACTCAGAAGGCTGAGGCAAGAGAATCTCTTGAGCCCAAGAGTTGGAGGTTGTTGTGACCTATGATGCCACAGCACTCTCCCAAGAGTGACAATGTGAGGCTCTGTCTTAAAAAAAAAATTCAGACTACTATTAACTCCCATATTGTTGAATATTTCACCATCATTTGCCAAAGTGATCTCATTTCCTGCCAAGCTAAGCTTATTTCCGTTTTGATAGGGTTACTAAACTGGATGGCTTCCGAGAATACTGCAGACACAGTGCATCTGGATTCTGCAAGAGAATTGGTAAGGTTCTGTGGTTTCTCTGTGGCCAGGAGGAAAAGAGGGAAACTAGAAGCACTCTTAACTAGCCAAATAATTGCTCCTGAAACCCTTTGGTGGGACCAAGAAGTTTGGTTGTGGGAAGTGGGTAAGTGAAGGTGTTAACTGAGGAACAAGAATAATCCATGAGTCATGAAAAATATCCTTCAACATCTAGAGTAGGGAGCCCATTCACTCACTCATTTAGCAAATATTGATTGAGTGCCTACCTACAGTGTGCTGGGCGCTGTGTAAGGCCCTAGGGAGAATAAAGCAGCCGAGACTCCTGTATTTGTGGAGCTTCCTTTCTAGTGTGGGGAAAGATACAGTAACACTCAAATCATCTAGAAAATGTCTAAAACTATTATTAGAAAATAGTGTGATGGGGGCAGGGAAAGGGTGCTCCTCGAAGTAAGGCAGTCTAGTGAAGCCACGGTCTAAATGATAAGAAGCCAGCTACGAGAACTTCTGAGGCCAAAGCAGTCTAGGCAGAGAGAGCAGCAAATGCAACAGGTTTGAAGTGAGAATCTGCTTGGCGTACTGAGATCTGGAAAGAAAACCAGGTCAGGTCTTCGTGACTGAAATAAAGTCATTTGGGTACAGAGGATCAGGGAGTGGACTCTCCAGTGAAGAGATCCTCAGATGATGTCCCCCAGGGGGTTCCATCTGGCCCCAGCTCTTGGTCCCCTCAGCAGAAGTAGGGCCTAGGACAGATGATTCCCTCCCTACCACCACCAGCATATCGGGTTGCAAAAAGCTTCATCTACTTATCCCAGTGTTCCATGGACATGTAATATGAAATATCTATGTGTTCCATAATGTGAAGACTTGATTTCCTACTGATCATTTTGTTTGTTTGTTTGTTTGCTATTTTGAGACAGAGTTTCACTTTGTCACCCTCAGTAGAGTACCTGCAGCTCATAGCAACCTCCAACTCTTGGGCTTAAGTGATTCTCTTGCCTCAGCCTCCCAAGTAGCTGGGACTACAAGTGCCCGCCACAATGCACAGCTATGATAATTGTTTTTGTAGGTCATGTTAAAGAATAATTTTTTTAGGAGGGGGTATTGGGTTATTTTTGGTTTTTGAGACAAGAGTCTCTTTCTGTCACCCAGGCTAGAGTGCCAGTAGCATCATCATTGCTCACTGCAACCTCAAACTCTTATACTCAAGGGATACTCATGCCTAAGCCTCCCAAATAGATGGGACTACAAGTACACACTACCAAGTTTGGTTAATACTTTAGATTTTCCGTAGAGAAGGGGACTCACTCTTGCTCAGACTCGTCTTGAACTCCTAACGATTCTCTAGCATTGGCCTCCTAGAGTGCTTGCTAGGATTATAGGTGGGTAAGCCACCTCACCCAGCCAAGACTAAATATTTAACTATTATGAGGTTTTAAAGGGCACAATGAGAACCAATGTCTAGAAAATATAGCAGAGCTTTGCACAGTGGCAGTATCATAGCCAGTGAGGTTTATCCAAGGCATGATTATTGCTAATAGAAATTACAGAAAGAGCTCTCTCTCCTCCCTCTCCTCTCTTTCCTCTCCTCTTTTCTCTCCTCCTTGGTGCTGCTCTGCAGCATCCCAACCACCACCACCCCTGCCCCACCCAATAAAAACTTTTCGTACAAAAAAAAAAAAAAGAAAAGAAAAGAAATTACAGAAAGATAGATGTACTTCAAAATAAGAGTGAACTTTAGAAAGTATCAGAACTGGGTGGTGCCTGTGGCTCAAGGAGGAGGGTGCCAGCCCCATATATCCGGCGGGGGGGGGGGGGGGCGGGGGGCCAGGTTCAAGTCCAGCCCTGGCCAAAACTGCAAAAAAATAAAATAAACTTTAAAAAACAAAAAAAAATTATCAGAACCATCCAATGATGGGGTGGGTTGCCTCAAAAAAATAACCTGATGGAAGGAGGAACATATACATATTGTGTAGGAAGACTCAGTCTTATAAAGATGTCCATTCAAGGCTCAGTGCCTGTGGCTCAGGTGGCTAAGGTGCCAGCCACATACACCTAAAGTGGCAGGTTCGAATCCAGCCCAGGCCTGCCAAAAACAACAATAACAGCTGCAACCGAAAAATAGCCAGGCATTGTAGTAGGCGCCTGTGGTCCCAGCTTCTTGGGAGGCTGAGGCAGGAGACTCGCTTGAGCCCAGAGTTGGAGGTTGCTGTGAGCTGTGATGCCCCAGCACTCTACCCAGGAGGATCGCTTGAGGCTCTGTCTCAAAAAAAAAAAAAAAAGATGTCCATTCAAGCTGGGTGCAGTGGCTCACACCTATAATCTGGGCAGCCAAGGCAGGAGGATTACTTGAGCTCAGGAGTTCAAGACCAGCCTGAGCAACAGAAAGACCCCCATTTCTACTAAAAATAGAAATTGTGGTGAACACCCATAGTCCTAGCTAAGCTACTCAGGAGGCTGAGACAGGAGGATTGCTTGAGCCCAGGAGTTTGAGGTTGCTATGAGCAAGGCTGATGCTACGGCAGCCTTACCCTTGTGACAGAGTGAGACTCTGTCTTGAAAAAGAAAAATAAGTTAATAAATAAATAAATACAGAAAAATTACCTGGGAGCATGATAGTGCATACCTATAGTCCTAGCTACTTGGCAGGCTGAGGCACCAGAGAGACAACCACTTCCAGGTATCAAGCATATTAAACACAGAATAATTAAAATAGTAAGGTATAGCGACAAGATCAAGCAGATAGATTAATGAAACAAAATTAAAACCCAGAAATATATGGGTATAATAATAAATGTAAAATTACATATGTAATTTATTTATATACATAACTTTAGTTTCTTATAAAGGTGGTGTTTTTATTTTTTATTTATTTTTATTTTTTTAGGGCCACAGAGAACAAGTTTATTGGGTGAATGCTGATGGCAAACATCATCCCAAAGAGACAAGATGGGAAAGGTCTTGTGACCAGAGAGCCTAGGACACCTTCAGGCTAGATACAGTCTCACACAGGAAAAGGGCTCTGGGGATACTGGGAGGGTCCTCAGCCATTCAGCATCATACGGATGAGCTCTTCATAGTTGATACAGCCATTACTGTCCTCATGCCCTGCCACCAGCATCTCAACTTCTTCCTCTGTCATCTTCTCACCCAGTGTGACAAGGACATGCCGGATTTCAGCACCCCTGACTGTGCCATTCCCTTCCTTATCAAGCACCCGAAGGCCTTCAGTGTAATTCTCAGAGGTGCCTTGGTCCTCATTCTTGGCCACAGTCTGCAGCATGGGCAGAAAGTGCTCAAAGTCCAACACCTTCACATTCATCTCATCACTCTTGGGGTTCCCCAGGACCTTGAGCACCTCACCGTTGATAGGGTTCTGGCTCAGGGCCTTCATCACATCCCCACACTGGCTATACAAGATCTTGCCAAAAGGTGGTATTTTTAAAAAGCCAGATTGTTCAATAAAAGGTTGGCTGGATGCAGTGGCTCATGTCTATAATCCCAGCACTCTGGGAGGACAAGGCAGGTAGATTGCTTGAGCTCAGGACTTTGAGAGCAGCCTGAGCAAAACAAGACCCCATCTCTTCAAAATAGAAAAGCTAACTGGGCACTGTGGCAGGTACCTATAGTCCCAGCTACTTGGGTGGCTGAGAGAAGAGGATTGCTTGAGCCCAAGAGTTTGAGGTTGCTGTGAGCTATGACACCACAGCATTCTACTGAGGGTGACATAGTGAGACTATGTCTCAAAAAAAAAAAAATTAAAATTTAGAGTATGGTGGCACCTGTGGCTCAGTGGGTAGGGTACCAGCCCCATATACCAAGGGTGGCAGGTTTGAGCTCAGCCCCAGCTAAACTGCAACAAAAAAATAGCCAGGCATTGTGGCAGGTACCTGTAATCCCAGCTACTCAGGAGGCTGAGGCAGGAGAATTTTCTAAACCCAGGAGTTGGAGGTTGCTGTGAGCTGTGAAGCCCCAGCATCCTACCAAGGGCAATAAAGTGAGACTCTGTCTCTAAAAAAGAAAAAAAAATTTAAAGTGTGCAGTGAAGGGTAGTACCTGTGGCTCAGTGGCTAGGGCATAGGCCCCATATACTGAAGGTGGCGGGTTCAAACCTGAACCCAGCAAAACTGTAACAAAAAACATCTGGGCACTGTGGTGGGCACCTGTAGTCCCAGCTATTCGGGAGGTTGAGGCAAGAGGAGCACCTAAGCCCAAGAGTTGGAGGTTACTGTGAACTATGACAGCAAAGTCACTAGCACTCTATCACGGGCGACAGAGTGAGACTCTGTCTCAAAAATAATAAATAATAAATAATAAATAAATAAAATAAATAAAGTGTGTAGTGAAAATATTCATGTATGCCTGTATAATATAAAAATAGTCATTATTCCATCCTGGATCAGTCCTTAGCAGATAGTAGGGAAGTAGGACATTCAAGGTGAGGTTTGCTGTTTTTACTCTGCTGTAATATTAAAATGTGTCACATTAAGTATATATTACTTGTCTAGTTAAAAAAAAATTAATTGTGGGTTCCTCACCAGAGGAGTGTTAGTAGAGAGCTGAAAACATTGTTTGCAGAGTACCTTGCAGGGGGAGTTCCAACCTGGTAGGGAATTTCAGACCAGATGGGTCTCTAGGCAACCTTCAAAATAAAACATTCCTTTGTTCTGTGATCCATAACTCTAGTGGGACTTGCCTTATTTTTCCAACTGAATTATAAGCTCCTTAAGGACAGGGAGGCTGGATTTTGCTTTGCAAAAACACCTTTCCCATCCAGACAAGGCCTGCCAGTTCAATGCAGGGACATCTGTTTTTATTTTCTTTCTTTTTTTTTTTTGTGCCGGGGCTGGGTTTGAACATGCCACCTCTGGGATATGGGGCCGGCACCCTACTCCTTGAGCCAGAGGCACTGCCCTTTTTTTTTTTTTTTTTTTTTTTTTTGAGACAGGGTCTCAAGCTGTTACCCTGGGAAGAGTGCATGGAGTCACAGCTCACAGCAACCTCCAACTCTTGAGCTTAAGCCATTCTCTTGCCTCATCCTCTCCAGCAGCTGGGATAACAGGCACCCAGCTATTTTTTAGTTGCAGTTGTCATTGTTGTTTAAGCAGGCCCGGGCTGGGTTCAAACCTGTCACCCTTGGTGCATGTGGACAGCGCCCTGCAGACTGAGCTACGGGCACGGCTTGGAACATTTGTTTTTTTCAAGCCAACATAGTGCAGTCTCAGTATCCACAGCTTCAAGGTCATATGTTGTTGCTCTAAACTTTCATACCAGGCTGGGGATAGTGGTTCATGCCTATAATCCCAGCACTCTGGAAACCAAGGTGGGTGGATTACCTGAGCTCAGGAGTTTGAGAACAGCTTGAGGAAGATGAGAACCCCCCTCTCTAAAAATAGCTGGACGTTGTGGCAGGTGTCTGTAGTCCTAGCTGCTCAGGAAGCTGAGGCAAGAGAATTTCTTGAGCCAGGAGTTTGTGGTTGCTATGAGCTATGACGTCACAGCACTCTACCAAGGGTGATAGAGTGAGACAATATCTCAAAAAATAAAAAATTAAACTTTCGTATCACAGAGAGAAATGTAATATAATTTTCCTGGTAAAGGCCAGGAGCAGTGGCTCACACCTATAGTCCTAGAACTCTGTGAGACTGAGGCAGGTGGATTGCCTGAGCTCTTGAGTTCAAGACCAGTCTGAGCCAAAGGTAGACCCCATCTCAAAAAAGATAGGTGGGTGTGGTGGCAGGTGCCTGTAATCCTGGATACTCAGGAGGCTGAGGCAAGGGGATCACTTGAACCAAGAGTTTGAGATTTCCGTGAACTATGAAGCCATGGCACTCTACTACCGAGTGTGACAAAGTGAGACTCTTGTCTCCAAAAAAAAAAAAATTCCTGGTAGAGAAAACTAAGTCAGCATATTTTGTCTTTGGTTTGGTAAAACAAGAGTTTATTTGTACAAAGTCAGTGAACCAAAAAGTATCGGCCAGCACTGCTGTCATTCCAATATATACAACATCAATATTATGGTTATAGGACTATGGCCTATGACCGTTTTTTGAGCTCCTACATGGAACTCAAAATAATTATCTTTCATCTCTCTGGCATAAATAAGAGCTACAACTACAAATATATAACATGGTCTTGTGAGACTAAACTAGTCAAAGAGGTTTTTGCTTTATTTTAAAAATAACTGGAGGTTGGGTGTGATAACCCCAGCATTCTGGGAGGCTGAGGCAGGAGGATCACTTGAGCTCATGAGTTCAGAATCAGCCTGAGCAAGAGTAAGACCCCATCTCTACTAAAGATGAAAAACTAAGACAAGAAGATTGCTTGAACCCAAGAGTTTGAGATTGCTGTGAGCTATGATGCCATAGCACTCTACTGAGGGTAACAAAGTGAGACTCTGTCACAAAACAAAACAAAACAAAACCAATATTCCTATCTTAAGTCCTGGTAATCCGACTTCTTACAACAAGGATGTGATTTAAAAGACATAATCCTTCGTTCTCAGAACATAATCCCCAAACATTTCTTTAAACAGACTTTAAACAGCAAGCCCCACCCGTCACCCCCACACCTTGACCTCCCTTCCCTGTTTTCTCCCCATAGTGCACATTATATATTCATGTGTTTCCGTGCATTTTTAAAAAAAGAATCCAAGTGAAGCTGTCCCCAATGCTCTTGAGTAATTCCTTACGCATAGTGGATACTCAAGAAAAGAGTTTAATAAATTATAATGGTAAAAATTGAAGCAATGCAAAAAATAGAGTAATAATTATTAAGTGTTTGGGCATGGTTCTTTGATATGTGTAGTCACTAAAAATGTAATTAACCTAACTATTTCAACTTGAAAAATAGAAGAATGCCTGGTGCTGTGGCTCACTCCTATGATCCCAGCACTTTGCGAGAATCACTTGAGGGCAGGAGTTCTAGACCAGTATGAGGAAAAGTGAGACTCCTGTCTCCATAAAAAATAGAAAAATTAGCCAGGCGTGTTGGTCCATTTTTGCAGTCCTAGCTACTGGGAGGCTGAGGCTGGGAGGTTGCAGTAAGCTATGATGACACCACTGTGCTCTAGCCTAGGAGACAGAGCAAAAAAAGAAGAGGAAGGGAAGGAGGCAGGGATACTTTCTGTCCACCAGTTAAAGGGAAGAAAAAAGAAAGAAACAGAAAGAGAAGGAGAGAAAGAGAAAGAAAGAAGAGAGAAACACATTGTTAAAGGGGAAAGCAAAATGCAAAGTGGTACAAGGATACAGTAGATTGTTACAGTAGTGATCCCAACAGGACCTGCCTGTTTCTGGACTTTTGTGAGGTCTCCTCCCACATTGACTCTGGGCTTGATCATGTGACTTACTTTGGACAATGGCACATTAGCAAAGATGATGCAAGGAGCAGCCTGAAGAAAGGTTTGCACAGTAAGTCTTGGCCTGTCTCTGGTGTTGCTTCTGGTACCCTGCAGCCCAGATAGCATGCTATAGATACCCTACCCAGCCCATAGCTAGCAGTAGCTGCCAGACATATGAACAAGATCATATCCAGCTCCATATTATACTACTCAGCACTGAAAGACCACAGTGGCATGAATGATACCAGCTGACAATGGCAAACGATAAGTCCAGTAGAGCTCAGCCAACTGATGACTCAGTTGGTAGGAAGCTAATGATTGTGGTTTCTTTTTCTCTCTGTCTCTCTGTCTCTCTCTCTCTCTTTTTTTTTTTTTTTTTTTTTTTTTGGAGTTTTTGGCCAGGGCTGGGTTTGAACCCACCGCCTGTGGTATATGGGGCTGGTGCCCTACTCCTTTGAGCCATAGACACTGCCCAGTTTGATATACTTTTTACTTTGCTAAAATAGATGTACAGGCTGAGTGCAGTGGCTCACGCCTATAATCCTAGCACCCTGAGAAGCTGAAGCAGGTGGATTGCCTGAGCTCACGGGTTTGAGACCAGCCCGAGCAAGAGCAAGACCCTCTTTCTAAAAACAGACAGGCATTTGGCAGGCACCTGTAGTACCAGCTACTTGGGAAACTGAGGCAAGAGAACTGTTTGAGCCCAAGTGTTTGAGATTGCTGTGAGCTAGGATCCCACAGCAGTCTACCCCAGGCAACAAAGTGAGACTCTAAAAAAAAAAAAAGAGCTCAGTGCCTGTAGCTCAGCAGCTAGGGTGCCAGCCACAAACACCAGAGCTGGTGGGTTCAAACCCAGCCCGGGCCTGTGAAACAACAATGACAACTACAACCAGAAAATAGCTGGGCGTTGTGGTGGGCACCTGTAGTCCCAGCTACTTGGGAGGCTGAGGCAAGAAAATCTCTTAAGCCCAAGAGTTTGTGGTTGCTGTCAGCTGTGATGTCACAGCACTCTACCTAGGCCCATAGGCGGGCACCACTATGCCCGGCTAATTTTTCTTTCTTTCTTTCTTATTTTTTTTGAGACAGAGTCTCACAGCGTTGCCCTCAATAGAGTGCTATGGCATCACAGCTCACAGCAACCTCAAACTCTTGGGCTTAAGTGATTCTCTTGCCTCAGCCTCCCAAGTAGCTGGGACTATAGGCACCCACCACAACACCCAGCTATTTTTTGTTGCAGTTGTCATTGTTGTTTAGCTGAGTCAGGCTGGGTTCAAATGAGCCAGCCTCAGTGTATGTGGCTGACTCTATAACCACTGTGCTACAGGCACTGAGCCAATTTTTCTATTTTTTGTAGAAAGAGGAGTCTTGCTTTTGCTTGGGCTGGTCTTGAACTCCTAAGCTCAAGGGATCTACCTGCCTTGACCACCCAGAGTGCTGGGATTACAGGAGTAAACTCAGTTGCTGTGAGCTGTGATGTCACTTTACTCTACAGAGGGCGATAAAGTGAGACTTTTGTCTAAAAAAAAAAAAAAAAAAGAGGGCAGTGCCTGTGGCCCAGGAGTAGGGCCCCCAGCCTGATCCTGTCATCCTTTGGACAGCCAAGAGTACCAGGATGGAGAGATGGAGCATACCTTCCTCAAGGAAGCAGCCTCACCTGACCAGATCCCCATCCTCTGCCCAGTAAGAGGCACCAGGACATGCTTTGCACTTACAGCCTCACCCATAACGAAGAATATTTTTGAGTTTCTGACCTCCCTTCCTTGTCTCTTACAGTAAGACACGACATTCACAATCATAATCTGGTACTTAGCCCTGCAGCTTCTGTCTTTGCCAACCCTGGCTTTAAGCAACACTATGATACTGTATAAAACGGTGAGAGAAGGCAGAGGGGTTTAAGCACTTTATTCTGTTCAGGAGCTCCACATCAGAATTGCCAGCAAACCCTCTCATAGGAAAGAAAGGTGTTTGCCTTCCAAGCGCCTCTTTTATTCCAAACTTGGGTGCGCTGGGACTGACTCATCCTTCCCTTGCGGCACCGATACTCCATCCCAAGGCTGGTTTGCATCTTTCCTCTCCTGACCCTGCCCTGGCAGTCCTTGCTGCCAACCTCAGGTTTCTCCAACTACCTCAGGGCCCCAACTCAGCGCCAAGGTTTTTATTTTTGTGCTTCCCCATAGGAGCAAATATAGGGTGTCCATAAAGTTCGTGTGCAATTTAAATTAGCCAACTATTTTATATAGTAAATTTTTTCTTTTTTTTTTTGTAGTTTTGGCCCGGGCCAGGCTTGAACCAACCACCCCCAGCATGTGGGGCTGGCGCCCTACTCCTTGAGCCACAGGCACTGCCCTACATAGTAAATTTTACATAGTAATTTATACAGTATATTTGTTACTGATGTCCCAACTCTTCATCCTTGTGTGCTTTCTTTAACCCTTCTTTCTCAGAGCTGCTTTTACCCTGCTTCTTGGTCCTGGTAATTACCCCTTCTAACTCAATTACATCACCTTTTCCCCACTTCCTCTTTCCTTTCATTGTTATGCAAAGTGGGGGTGGCTGCTGCCGGTGGCAGAAGAATCAGAGTAGCGAGCAGGGTATCTTGGCTTTCTCTTCCTGGTCTGCCTGTGCTCCGGAGGTCTCATTTCCCATTCGCCACACTCCCTCCACACTGTCTTCCCACCCGCAAATGAGCCGGCAGTGCGGTAGAAATCAGTGAGGGTGAAGTGTGGCTGAAGGGGAGATTCATTACCGGGTACTCAGGTAAGCTGGAGATTCTGACATTAATAAAATAAACTCAACTCAACAGGAAGAAAACAATAGCATTGTAAAAAAAAGCAATTTAGTTCAGAGAAATCAATGCTGAGAAAACTTATACAAAATCTCTATTCTGGAGCTATTCTGTCAAATGATAATTCTCATCCTACCACCAGGAACATACGTATAAACATATAAAACTGAACCGGAGAGCTCTGCCTCCTTGAATCCCAGGGGCACAGGATGGCATCAATGAGGGGTGTGAGGGGCCCAGAGCCGGAGGCAGGCCTTTCGCCTCTAAATCCCATCTAGAGTTCAGGGCAGTTCAGAGAAAGCATTCATTTGTTCCTTCATTCAACAAGAAACTCTTTGAGAAACTTCCAAGTGTCAAGCCCCACGCTGGGCCACATTGTGAGGCAGAAGGAGGTGAATCAGACACAGTGCCTGCTCCCGGGACATTCACACTCTGGTGGGGGAGACCAAGAGAAAACAGACAATGAGTGTACAGTGACCGCAGAGGTAGTGAGCAAGGGAACTGTGGGAGCCTGGCGGGGAGGGCAGGGTGGGGCGGGAGCAGAACTACTTCCCACAGTTCCCCCCTTCTCACGGCAGTCAGTTCTTAGACTCTTCTAACTACAAAGCGAAGCAAAGTGGTTTTAAAAAAATCACTGAGCTTTCCCTGACAGGCTACTCTCAGCTGTCCAGGTCAGGGCTCTCACCCCGACCCTGACCCCTTCCAGCTTTCATACCTCCACAGGGATGGAGCCTGTGTGTACTGTCTCTGCCAAGTGCGGTGAGGCCAACCTACCCCCTACTCATTTAGGGGGCAACTTTCCCTCCCCATGCCAGCTGTTGAATAAATTACCAATATCCCTTGTACCTCCTCCTTTCTTTGCTAAAATCTTACTCATTTTAATAGTTGAGCTTTAGGGAAACAAGGAGTAACAAAAATAACTAGCTTTAAGGAAGTTACAGATTTGCAAGAAGCAGAGTCTTCTTGTAGGAACTGGTCTTTCTTCACAGGATCAGAAGGCTGGGGCTACTAGGCTGGGTTTCCTAGTACCTCTTCTTCCTGACTTCTCCCTTTTTTTTTTTTTTTTTTGGAGACAGGGTCTCACTCTGTCGCCCAGTCTAGAGGGCTGTGACATCATAGCTCACAGCAAGCTCAAACTCTTGGGCTTAACAGATCCTCTTGCCTCAGCCTCTCAAGTAGCTGGAACTACAGGCATCCAGCACAGTGCCCACCTAGTTTTTCTATTTTTAGTAGAGACAGGTCTCACTCTTGCTCAGGCTAGTCTTGAACTCCTGAGCTCAAGCAATCCATCCACCTCAGCCTCCCAAAGTGCTAGGATTAAAGGAGTGAGCCATCTTACCTGGCCTCTGACTTCTTCCTTCCAAGGGGATTTAGGAGAAAGTCATCAACTCCAAGGTTGGGCATCAGCAATCCTGCCTGTTGGATATCACCACTATTAAATCCTAGCTGTTTCCCTCTCCCACCTCTGGCCAGTGGCCCGAGAGCACCCCTTTTGCAACTCCAGCTGTTCCTCTTTCTTTTCTGGGCTTAGGTCTTGACTCTTGAGGGAGAAAAATCCCTGTCCTCTCTAGTATCTGAGGGGTCCTGGCCAGCACAGCAGCTCATGCCTGTAATCCCAGCAATTTGGAAAGCTGAGGTAGACCACTGAGCCCAGGAGTCAGTGGCTGAAGTGGGCCACGATTACCTCACGGCACACTGCACTCCAGACTGTGCAACACATTAAGACTCTGTCTCAAAACAAAAACAAACACTGGCTGGGTGCAGTGGCTCATGCCTGTAATCCTAGCACTCTGGGAAAAGCCAGGGAGATTGCTTGACCTCAGGAATTTGAGACCACCATGAACAAGACCGAGACTGGGTCTCTTGTGTAGTCCCAGCCTCTTAGGGGGCTGAGGCAAGAGGTTCCCTTGAGCCCAAGAATTTGAAGTTGCTGTTAGCTATGATGACACCACTCTACTCAGGGTGACAGAGTGAGACTCTGTCTCCAACAAAACAAAACCAAAAACAAGAATGCTACCCAAAATCTTCTCTGAGTTAGATACATAGAAGCATTCTGTAAAGTACATTATCTTTTAACCTCAGTTAAACTGCTCACTATTCCCTATCCCAAGGTGTGTGGAACTGGAAAGCATTCTGTGTTTTTCGGTTTTTGTTTTTTGTTCCTGAATGTTGGGGTTTCCTCTGGTGTGAGTCCCTCCAAGGCAGAAACTATTGATTGTCTCTGCTGTCCTAGGTCCTCCTACAAGGTCTAACATACAACAGCTTCTCTGAGACTGTTGAACTGAGCACATATTAATTTACCTTTTAATTTATTCACCTTGACATTTCAGCCCCTCACACTTAATCCATGATCAAGTTTTAGAAGCTCTATCAAAATTCATAAATTTTCTTCTTTTCATCTCTATTGTCACCATCACTACCCTCATCCAAGCCACTCTACTGAGATATTTTTCAAGCTAGGAATATATTATAGCTTCCCTGCTTTCTTTATAAATTTCCCTTATTTGGGTGGCACCTGTGGCTCAGTGAGTAGGGCGCCACCCCCATATACTGAGGGTGGTGGGTTTAAACCTGGCCCCGGGCCAAATTGCAACAAAAAAAATAGCTGGGTGTTGCTGCAGGCACCTGTAGTCCCAACTACTCAGGAGGCTGATGGAAAAGAATCACCTAAGCCCAAAAGCTGGAGGTTGCTGTGAGCTGGGACGCCACGGCACTCTACCGAGGGTGACAAAACAAGACCCTTTCTCTAAAATAAAATAAAATAAAATAAATTTCCCTTATTTATTTTCCACATAGTTGATACATTAATAGGAGAGAGAGGTCGATCAATCTCATAAGTCTAGATTCCCTGAGACCTAGTATATTCTAAACAAATTTCCCATTTATGGAAGAGGTAGATATGTGACCCCACATATACATTAATACTATTCTTTTTTTTTTTTTTTTTTGAGATAGAGGTCTCAGTTTATTGACCTTGGTGGAGTGTTGTGGTATCATAGCTCACAGCAATCTCCAACTCCTAGGCTCAAGCGATTCTCTTGCCTCAGCCTCCCAAGTAGCTGGGACTTCAGGTACCTGCCACAACGCCTGCCTTTTTTTGTTGTTGTTGTTGTAGTTGCTATTGTTGTTTACCTAGCCTGAGCTGGGTTCGAACCGCCAGCCTTGGTATATGTGGCCGACTCCATAACCACTGTGTACAGGCTCCAAGCCTCAATTTAATTTAATATTGGTAAAAAGTCTGTGTCCCTAACTAGGCTGTAAATTTCACCAGGGTAAGGGTCTCAGATTTACTCTTTGCTGCACTCTGAGCTCATAGTTTACTCACACATAGTAAATATTTCACTCTCTCATTTATTCAGAAAACAAGGGGTGATAGTCACTGAGGACACAAATAAATAAAAAGTTATGTGTTCCTATGCTGGCTCATGGCTATAATCCTAGGACTTTCAAAGGCTGAGGCAGGAGGACTGCTTGAAGCCAGCAGCTTAAGATCAAGTTGGGCGGCTTAGCGCCTATGGCTCAATCGGCTAAGGCGCCAGCCACGTACACCTAAAGTGGCGGGTTCGAATCCCCAGCCCGGGCCCGCCAAACAACAATGATGGCTGCAACCAAAAAATGGCTGGGCGTTGTGGCAGGCGCCTGTGGTCCCAGCTACTTGGGAGGCTGAGGCAGGAGACTCGCTTGAGCCCAGGAGTTGGA